>PVKS010047190.1:0-12933 GCA_004027875.1 Aplodontia rufa | reverse complement strand
AAAAAAAAAAAAAAAAAAAAAAAAAAATAGCTGAGCAGAACTCCATTGAATATATACACAATAGTTTCTGCATCCATTCATCCAGTGAAAGGAATCTGGGTTGATTCCATAGTTTAGCTATTGTGAATTGTGCTGCTATAAACATTGATGCAGCTGTCACTATAATATGCTGATTTTATTTCTTCTGGGAAAACACCTAGGAGTGGGATAGCTAGGTCATATGATGGTTCTATCCCTAGTTTTTTGAGGAGTTTTCCTGCTGCTTTCCAAAGTGGCTGTACTAATCTGCAGTCCCACCAACAGTGTACAAGTGTTCCTTTCTCCCCACAACCTCTCTAGTATCTGTTGTTTGTATTCTTCATATTTACCATTCTGACTGGAGTGAGATGAAATCTTAGTGTAGTTCTGATATGCATTTCTCTGCTAGAGATGTTGAACATTTTTTCATTGGAATTTATATCCTTAAGGAGATGAGACTTGTTTAATTCCATTTCTCCTGGGCACCATTGTGGGCCTGTGAGCATGGTTGTTTAGAAATATGTATAAAATCAGGTTAAGTGTTTTAGCAAAGCACAACCCTCCCCCAAAGATCATTGAGCTTTGTTCCTAATCCTTCCAAAAACAAATGAAGCACAGATATTTAATCCAAATATATTAGTTACATGTGGACTGTTTACTTCAGCAGAAATAGTAAAATAAATAGAACAGTGTTATTACTGAGGCCATAAAATCCATTTGATGGAAATTAATCTTCTTAGTTTGCAATTTTAGTATATCAAAATGTTCATAATAGTTATAACTTCATTTTCAGTTCAGTTATGATGTATCTGTGGAGGTGTATGTCAAAAAGATTTCACTGCACATAAAAGAGGAGACATACAACAGCTTTATCAAGTTCCTAGTTCATGCATGCCTTCTTTTTAAAGTCCATTCCTAGTTTCCCATTGTTCATCCATTAGAAAGCAAAAGTTCATGCCTGCTGTCAGGGTAAAGTGTTTTTATCTGTACTTTTATGTGTGAATTAGACTGCAACTGCTGGTTTGTTTTTCTTCCCTATTAGAATGAGAAATAAATACTTAAAAGGCAGAGAACAGGGCTGGAGTGGCGGCTCAGCGGTTACAGCGCTTGCAGGGCATGCGTGAGTATTCGAATTCAAACCCCAGCACCACCTACACAATGAAGTCACGGCCACGGACCAATGAAGGCCACATGAAAAACTAAATAAAAATTGTCTCTCTTTATCTCTCTCTCTCTCACACAGTCCCTCTCTCTTAAAAAAAAAGGAGAAATTTTTTTTTAAAAAGGCAGAGTACATAATTAGTGTTTCATATCTGCATTTTTGCCCTCTGAACCATGCTCTAGCAGTAGTTAAGTTTTGAAATAATTTTTACTAAATGAGTGAACAGGAGGCTGAAGACAACCTTAAATGGTGGTTCCATGTCATGAGCTTCTGAACCTTTATTTCTCTTTGGTAGGTTAGACATTTTTTTGGAAAGTACCCAGCATCTAAAATGTAGAACTGCATTCCCTGTCTAAATGCACAGACTGATTACTATCATAAGAATACTTCCCTGTAATTGAAAATATCATACAAATGATTCTTTTGCCCTAGTCTTCAATTTTGGTGACATCCATCATGGTGTCAAGTACAGATGGCTTAGAATCTAACCCAAACATAAAATAAGGTCTAAAGTTTATAACAAATTTCCAAACTGAATAGAAGGCTAAAACCATATGTTGCCTATGTGAGGTCTCAATAATAAGAGAAAATACAAATAAAAATAAGAATGTTATAATGATATAATTTCCTGTCACAAATTCAAAACTGGAGACAAAATCCTATTATGAATCTTATATTGAGTTTACTGGAAAAACAAGATAATTGATTGATATAAGAGCAGACAGTGTCATTATGTCATGGAAAAATTAGGATATGTGCTGGTTTACAGTCTCACACCAGACAGGAGTCAATGAGTTGCTGACTGAGGTATTTGAAAGATTCAAATGGCAGCATGATTGAACTAAGCAATGAAACACCGAGAAGAGTTTAACCTGAAATTATATTCAGACAATGAAGATGAAAATGCTGTGTGTCTCCAGATTCTGACAAACCGAATTTGCCTCTGGACTTGATAATGAAGAAATACTATATTCTTAAACATACATATCAGTTCCAATTCAAGATTCATTGTGAAGTTTCTCAGTTCAAGATAGCTGTTGTGTTTAATAGATACAATGCTAATTATAAAGAAATGATAAAAGTAATTATGAATAAGCAATATCCAGCAAAGATTGCCACAGCAGTTCTCTAAGATGTTCTCTTACTCTATCCATTGTTGTTTTCATATTACAAGCATTGAGCTATAAAAATGTATCAACATACGAACACCAGGTATTGTGTGGACTTTAGTATGTTAACCTACATATTAATACATATTAATGTATTTCTGCTTATCAATTTTCTGTAATTCTACAATATGAAAGCTTATTGAATAAAGGAAAATATTCCTCATTTAGGAACTTGTCCTAGGATTTCAGCGTGACAATTGAGTCATTTGTATTGGCATAATAAAATAGAGGCCTGGGTTCTTACGCTATGGCTTTCCTGGCACAAGAGATTTTCAGGCGGTATAACCAAGTAAAATGTCAAGATCTAGAGACCAATTAATCTACTACATTTCCATCATTTTACCCCTTGGAATATTATTTACCTTCTCTAGGCTCAAGTTTCCTTATCCTTAATGTGCGTTTAAAAATGATATCTACTTTATAGAGTCACTGTGAAGAACAAAAATGAGGTATATTGTCTCATTGCCTGCTCAGAGCAATCACTCAGAAAGTTATTTTTGCCAGGCATTAAGTCACATACTTGTAATCACAGATACTTAGGCAGGAGGATGGCAAGTTTGAGGTCACCCTGGGCAACCTGGGAAGACCCTGTCTTAAAATAAAAATGACTGGGGATGCAGCTCAGTGGTAGAGCACTTGTATAACTTCCCACGAAGACCTGGGTTAAATCCTCATCTCATCGCTGGGTTAAAAAAAAAAAAAAAAAAAAAAAAAGGCGGGGAAGGGGAGGAAAAAGAAAGATTAGCTACTTTGTTACTAACACTAGAACCAGAAAGGAAATTTAGGAGATTATGGAGATTATGGGAGATCAAAATTATCTTAATCTCCCTCAACTTCTTCCTTGTGAATGTGAAGTGTATTCGGGTAAACAGAACAAGTGACTGTCTAATTTCCACTAATATTCTATTATTTATCCTAAGTATAGGGTAAAATAGTATAGGATACAAAGTTTTTTTTTTAACTGCAATGTGAATTTACACTTTAATTTAAAAATGTAATAGATTAAAATGATGATCTATACTTAACAGATCTTCACAAAATCCCTATTTTCATCCAGTATTTCAATATCTTCTTAAAACTTTCATTTTATGCTTCTTCCACATGATAAACATGCATGGGATGGCACTCCCTTAATGAGGTTACATTATATGCCAAAATTATTATACTGGTATGGTGTGGTAAGGCTCTGCATTAGTGGATTGGAGAGATGAACTCTCTCTTACCAGCTTTGGAGAAATGAACTGCTAGATTGTGAAACGACTTGTGAGAAGGACACATGGCAAGGTACTACAACAGATACTCGAGCTGAAAGCAGCCGTTGGCTAACACCCAGCAAGGAAACAGGGACCACAGTGCCATAACCAGATGGAGACGAATATATACTAAATCATTCATAGGCATGATAAGTTAATAAATTTTAAGGTTTACTTAGATGGAAACAGTTTTAACTTTGTGCAATCAAATCTATCAATATGTAACTATAGATGTTTCCTTTTTGTTGGGCTTAGAAAAATCTTTCCAAACTCGTGATTATATAAATCCATACCTAAATGTTCTCCTAAACTTTTCCTTGTTTCTATCTTTTTAAATTCATAACATTAATCCACAGTGTTGCAATATGAAAAGAGTTTTATGGATGATAGTACAACAATGTGAATGTATTTAATGCCACTGAATGGGTATGATTAAAAATGGTTAACGTGGTAAATTGTGGTATGTGTATTTTGCCACAATATTTAAAAAGAAATTTAAATCTTACTGCAAATGTTTAGTCCCACTGGAATTCATATATACACTCTTATCATTCATATTATGACAAGAGTATATACATGATTAATATTATTCATCATTTCCCATCAATCAGAATATTTGTATGCAACTGGATATACTTTAGCTATTATCCAATTGTACATGACGGTCAGCATCTGATTAGATGAGGAATTCCAGTTGCCTCTATTTCATTCTCATTATATCCAGAAGGAAGACATAAAGTACCATCCTAGCCATAAAACCCCACGCTCCAGAGCCCAAGCTTTTGGGATGCAGGTACAAGGAAAGAAGCATGAAGCTGCGCATTAAGCTTTTGGTGACATCTAGTGGACTATTTTTCACAGGGTAACTTGTGTTTGTCAGGAAGCACACTGCTCTACCTAACCTCCCAGCATCTTAAGCCACCAGGGCAACTTCAAATATAAAAATTGTAAGCCTTATTAAATATAGGATGAATCAACCTTTCTTTCTTGGCCATTGTTCAGGTGCCAGGGATACAACAGTCAAGTGCAGCTCAGATTACTACTCCTATCTTCAGAAGTTTTCGCTTCTAACTGGCAACGGAATAAAGTATATGTAAGTTAGCAAAGATGGGAAGTAAAATCAACAAAAATGAGGACTTTCCTAATTTCAACTACAAATACAAACAAGTGAGTCCGGTTGCATTTAAAATGAATAACAGACACTAAAGACGAAACTCCCTGTTTTAGGGGAACATCTCAAAGTTCACATCCTCTGAAAGCCTTCCCCTAATTGGAATTCATGCACTTAACATAATATCGGTGCCTATGTCATAGCATTTATCTCTGATTTACATTAAGGTAGTCTAATGCAGAATAACCTATCATACATGCTAAACTGTGATTGCCTTATGGATAAAGGGTGTCTAGTTCACTTCAGATTCAAAGAGCCCTGATACCTTTAAAAAAGTACTTTCTCTGTGAAGTTGACCCTGAAACTTTACAGAGGTCACTGACATATTCAAGTTCATTCCAGGACATTAATGCAGTCAATTCATGACTGCTTCCCAGCTTATACATTTTACCTGTTCACTTTTTCTTGTTAGTTTGATCTTGAGCTGATTTTACACTCTCTTTATCTGTAAATTCAAAATTAATCCCCAAAGATTGATTTAATATTCTCTCTTATTTGTTGATTTAAAACAAATCCCTATCAGATTGGCCTCCCAGGAAAGGACTGGCTTTCTGCAAAGTTTACGGGAAACTGGTTGGGCTCATTTTTTCCCCAATTTTTTTAAAATTGGTGCATTATAGTTGTACATATTCATGGGATTTGTTGTTACATGTTTGTTCATGCATAAAATATAACAGTATAATTTTGTCAATATCACTCTCTAGAACTTCTCCACCTCCACCTCCCACCCTTTGGTAACTGGGCTCATTTTTAAAGGCTATTGTGGTCAGCTGCACTGCCTCATCCACAGTTGTCTCCACAGCTATAAAGTTAGTGTGTTCCCAATCATGAATGCTGATGTAGTTAATCCTGCCACAAGCTTTCTATATCATACAGCTTCAATTTAAAGACTTTAACTCCTGCCTCCCAACACCATAGAAAATGCATTACTCTTCTTTGCAGTCCCAATTTACATTTATACTGCCTCTGCCTTCTCCAGCTCTGGACCACTGCACTGGTGAAAAACCTCCACCAGGAGGCTCTGTTCTATTCTTAACTAGTCTGAAGCAAAACTAACAGACTTTATCTTCAACTCTCTCAAGTCCCAACAATGAATACTGAATGACAGGAGGGTTACAGCTAAGGTTTCCCCGCAACATAATGGTACTGTACTCTAATTCCTGTTATTTTAAGATAGGATCTGGCACTTCTATATTATGCAACTCAAAAGCCCCATAGCCCAAATGTAGTAATTCCTCTCCCAATTCTGCTAACTCTATGTATTCCCTTAGAATGCATCTGGGCAATCAGCAATTGCTACCGCTCTTGTCTCGTCAATCTTCCTTAGTGAACATATATCTAGAATCCAAGTATGTGTGCTGCTTCACTCTTTGCCTTGATGGCATGATACCAGCATAGCCTGACATTTAGTAGGTAGTACATACGTAAATATTTGTTCAACATTAGACCCAAAGAGTAAACAGATGAATGGACAATCTCATAAAGTGGGCATTCATGTGCCTATTTTACAGGTATGGGAAACAAAGCAGATAGTGATTATATAATCTTAACTAAAATCACTCTTTATTGAATGGTGGATACAGGATATGAATTCAATTCACCAGATGCCATAGTATTTTAAAATCATTCTACTGCAACTCAGGAACTTCCCTAAGTGCTCTGTCCTGGGTCAACTGTAAATACTTTTAAACCCTGGCACTGTATTAGGTACTTTATGGGGTTAAACTCAGTCTAAACCAATTAAAGAATAATAACTTTAAACCCTACATTATTTGAAGGATTCACTATGATATGTTATATGCAAACCTAAGAAAGTTAAGTCTGATTCCTTTCACAGGCTTTTCCTTTTTCATTCCTCTTTCTTCCATTCCTTCCCTTTTGTCTATTCTTCTGTTCTTTATCATATTTTGGGTTAGCTTCCAAATATCAGAACAAGTTAAACTCCCTGCTTTTATAATTATGCCATTGCATAATCTTATGTCACGTATACCTAAAACAAAGAACCAATTAAAAAAAAGATTTGAAGGAATCAAGGCCATAATAAGAACAGCTATTTACCTCACTTTAGACTATTTAGGAATGGAGCACTAGGACTGCTGGTGAAAGTTTCTGGTCTTCTATAGACAGCATCAAATAAATGGAGGCTGGAAAGACTTGTGTACATATCTAAGATTTTAGGCTGAGTAGAGCTTTAATAAATACAATGAAACTTTCAAATACAACTTTTATGATGACTTTCAATACAGAAACAAATTTACTGGGAATTCAAATGAAAATCCTATAGCACCGTGCTAGGTACTTTATAGGGATCATCTTATTTAAAACTTTCATAAATTTTATGGTTTATCATCACTATTCGCACATGAAATCACCAAAGGTCAAAACTTAAGAAAATTTTTTGCCAGGCACAGTGGTGCACACCTGTAATCCCAGTGACTCTGGAGGCTGAAGCAGGATTATGAATTCAAAGCCAGTCTCAGCAATTTACAAGAAAAAATTTAAAGGTTGAGTTGGGGATTTAGCTCAGTGGCAGAGCTCTTGCCTAGCACACACAAGGCCCCAAGTTTGGCCCTCAGCCCTGGAAAAACAAACAAACAAACTTTAAGGACTAGAGGTGTGGCTCAGTGCTTAAGTGCTCTTGGGTTCACTCTCTGGTACCAAAAAAAAAAAAAAAAAAAAAATCATAAGTCACCTAAATAACAGAACAAGGATTCACACATTATATGACCAAATGATTGTCTCTACTAAACAAGCAGTCTTCATACAAAATGGGGAAACTGTTCCATTTCTTCCTAATACTCTCCCCCACAAATTTTATAGTAGGTCTTCAAATTTTTCATTCTACTTGGCATTTTAATAAAAATGAAAATGGAATACATTTAATAGGGTCCCCACTGCACTGTACTTCCTTCCTCTAGAGCTAATTTTTGCCACTTAATAACTACCTTCAACGTCACCGACAAACATTTATATTCGGATTCGTTTTAAAATCATTCTCTGAAATGCTACACTGAAAGAAAAATTAGCTTCACAATTTTACCACAGATTCTGAAAAGTGGTTATTATGTGCTGTGCTAACCTGAATTTTTCATATTAAATTTGCATTACAAATTATTTTTCATTTATAGACTAGTAACAGATGCCAAAGACCAGACCCCAGAAATTCAAGACATTAACTTGCCATTTTTGCCTAAGATGTTACCTTTATAGAAATACAACATGAGTTTCACCTGAAGCTCTTTTCATCTCATCCCTTCCTTTTCTCCTCAAACTAACTTTGTGTATCACTCCCATCATATATTTTACTCTCCTTAACAACCTATTTTTATGACATTTGACTTTTTAAACAAATATTATGATACTTACACGTGCTGATACATGTGGATCGGGCTGACTCCCATTAGCTTCTACAGTGAACTTCATTAAAAAAATAAACCTTGGTTGATCCACTCCAGGCAGGCTGTTTATACTTTTTTCAACATTCAGAATGTTGCAAAGACAAGTTTTATGCATATATCCTTGTGTACAAAAGCAAGTTTCTCTAGGTCCTTTTCTTGAAAAACAATTTCTGGGTCATAAGATATGCACCTCCAATTTTACTAGGCATTGCCAAAATTATTTCCAAAGTGACTGTTATCAACTTATATACCTACCAGAAAGGTATGAGTTCTTTAGCCCATTTTTTTTCCTTGTTATTTTTTCTTTCTTATTGATCTCTAAGCATTCTTTTGGAAGTTATTTCAATGCAAATAAATCCTTCCAATTTGACATTTCACTCTTAATATCTTTTTATCATAGCTTAATAGTGTAGAATTTTTATCATTTTCCTTCTATGTTTGTAATTTGTATGTCATAAAAGAAATTCTTTACCCCTATGTGGTGAATGCATTTCTTCACTTTCTTCTAAGTGTTTACAAATTTTCTTCACATTTATGTTTTCAAACCATCTAGAATGTATTTTTTGTGTGTGCTGTGGGTTAAAGAATTTCAATCTTTTTGCAGAGACAGTCATTAAAAAAAAGGTCCATTTTTTCACCACTTTTAAAGCTATCTGTCATATAACACACTTTCATCTACAAGTGGCCTGTTTCTAGGCTCACTATTTTTAGTCTACTGGACTATTGTAGTCTGTTGATATCAGTTTAAAATACTAGAGGTTTGTAGTAAATCTTGGTATCTGATAGGGTGAGTTTTTCTTAATTGTTTCTCAGAATTGCTTTGGTTCTTCTTGCTTTTTATTCCACCATGTAAATTTTAGCATTAGCTATATCTCCCATTAGTATCTTTTAAAAAATATATACCTGTTTCTTAGTTTGTAGGCAGTAAAATGAAGCTATTAATTTTTTTGTTTTGTGGCTGGTTTATCAAATTGTTAATATTCCATCATTAGACAACAATAAATAGTACTATTTGGAAAGAGAGAAGGGGATTTTCATGGGGAAAAATTATGTTGTGACTTCATTTGAAGTTGCATTGATGTTCCAAATTTGCTGAGGTTGAGAATAGTTATGATAAAATTGTCCCAACCATGATAAAACATATGAATTTCCACTTAGTTTTCCTTTTGTGTCCTTTAACAAGGATTAACAATTTTTCCATACAGGTCTTAATCATTTTTGCTAGATTAACTCCTGGATTTTTAAAAAAATCTCTTTCTTGCATTTGATCTTCTGGGCCACTAGTGTGGCCTATCCTTTAATTCACCTGCTATTTTGTTCAGAAACCATGTTTTTAGAATTGTGTATGTGAGTGTGCTGCATTCAGATCTCTTTAAGTACTTTTTTGTGTAGTTGTCAGGTATTCATCTGTTTCTTCCAGCAATTATGACAGTGAACATGGGCTCTACACCTTTCAGGGAATTCCAGATGCTGAATGGAAAAGATGTTTCTTGCCCTAAGCTTGGGATGAAAAGAGGAGACTGTTAAAGTGTCTCCTGAAGCATGTTGGAGGAAGCCTCTCTGTTCTTCCTCTCCTCAAGCCCTTCTCTCCACCTTAAGAATAGGGAACACTCAACCCAACCCCTTGCCTTTGGTGAACAAGATCCTGCCCCTTCATACCATTCTGAGATCCTCAGACTTTAAACGCCAAGCTCTTGCAGGGATTCTCTGACCTTGGCTCCTGAGAACCTGCTCATATTTGATTCCTCTACCCCTAGGGGAAAAAGCCCTGTTGTTTCCACCAGAATCAGGAGCTTGGAGTTAGGAAGTCATTATGCTCCCCTAAATCCACCAATGGTATATTTTCTATCTGTTTCTTAATAATTTGTTAGTGGTAAAAATTAATGCTATCAATTGATGTTTTGTTTCCAGCTTTGTGTTGGTTGGCCAAATTTTTAATTTAGCATTCCATCGTTCTTCAAAACATAGGAATGTTATTTTTGGGAGTGAGGGGACAGACAGGAGACTCGGCACATCCCCAAAGAAAAAATGCAAAAAGGCAACGCATGGCCAGGCCAACATTATTCATCTGCTTTTTTGACTTACTGAGTGAACACAACTTTCCTTATGTTAAAATCTGATTTAAGTGATGTTTGTTGTTGCTGGTTTGTTTTTAATACAACACCGAGATTCAGTTTGAACTACACCCTGAAATTGAGCAGCATACACCAATCCCTCCCAATCTTCTCCCCGAAATCTAGTTGGTTCAAATGGACATAATGATCCATTTTCCATTTTTAGGTGGGCAGATGTTAGTGAAAGATCTTAGAACTGTTTGCCTTATTTATCAGGAAAATGTAGAGGGGAAGGAGCCTTTAAAACTTTTACTTTGAAATATAAGAAGACTAGTAGTCGGGTTCAAGTCATACTTTTAACATGAGCTTGTTGCAAGAAACTTTTAACAATTCCAAAACGAAATTAAACGAGTTTTAACTTTTTTCCTCCTGAAAGCACAAAAATGGAGAGGAAGTTAACAGGTTAATTCTTAAACAGTGAAAACAACTCTTCTCGGATCTAGTCCTTGGGTAGTCAAGCACAGAACTGGGTCTTCTCTTCTGGAAAACGCCTTTGGGCCCAAGTCCGTTCCTGCTCAGTATCTGCTGCGGCCTCCCCCTCTTTCCGAGCGGCTTCCGCCCCTGGGGGGCGCCCTGCGGCCGGACCGGCTGTAGGAGTCGCGCGGCGGGGGGCAGCCCCTCTCCAGGGACGGGGGCAGCCCGCGATCCGGCCGGCCCACCCGGTCTCGGCCCCCCGAGTAGCGGTCGCTGCGGCCGCCGCCGTAGCCGTCGCGGCCCCCGCCGTAGGCGTCGGGCGAGCAGCCGCGATACTCCTCGTAGCGGCCTCCGCCGTAAGATGGCGGCGGGCCCCTCGCATCCCCGTAGCTCTCGAAGGGGTCTCGGTAGGAGCCTCCGCTCGGATGGTCGGCGTAGTCGCGGTCGCGCCCCCCGTAGCCGTCCCGGTCGCAGTAGCCTCTGGACGGACAGTCGTCGCGGGCGCTCGAGTGGCCATAGTCGCGGTAGGTGTACTCTCTGGGCGAGGGGGCAAAGTCCCGGGGGTCGCGGGCGCTCGGGTAGTCGCGGCTGGAGTAGCTGTCTCGCGGCGAGTAGCCCTCCTCCCGCGGGCCCAGGTAGGGGTCGCGGCGCGGGGGCGGCGGCTCCCGGCGCGGCGGGCCGGCATAGCCGTCGCGGCCCCGCGCGGCCGAGGCCCGCCCGCGCATTCCGCCGCCGCTGCGCGCCGGGCCCGACGGCGCGGCCCTCTTGGGCGGAGGCCCGGCCCTGCGCGGCGGCGGCGGCGGCCCGCGCTTCAGGGGCATCGGGGCCCTGGAGGGCTGCAGGTCGAAATCCCCCGCGTAGCCGCCGTCGTCGGCGGACCCGCCCCGGGACAGGGGTCGCCGCGGGCCGCCTCCGCGGGTACCGCGCAGGCCCCTCGGACGCCCGCGGCTGCGGGGCGGCGGCGGGCCCCGCCGGCTACTCTCGAACGCCGGTTTGGTGGCCTGGGCCACCTTGATGGCCTTACCATCCAGGGACTTGCCGTTCATGTCTCTGGCGGCGGCCTTGGCGTCTGCCGGGCTTTCGAAGGTGACGAACGCGAAGCCCCTGGACTTGGTGGTTTCTCGATCTTTCATCAACAGCACCTCGATGATGCGGCCATATTTGCCAAACGCGGCTTCGAGGGCTTTCTCGTCGGTTTCGGGGTTCAGACCCCCAATGAAAAGCTTTCCCGGGCGATCGGCTTCAACCATGTCGGCGGGTGGTGCGGGCAGCGGCTGCGGGAGGCGAATGGGCGGAGCCGACGCGACCTGCGGACCCGCTCGCTGAGGGCGGCTCCTACCGGTCGGGTGGCGCGTCGCCGCGTCCGGAACCGCGGCCCCCGGGTGCGCCGGCAGAACGCTCCGACGGCGCCCGGTCTGCCCGCAGCCGGCGGCCCCGCCTGTGATTGGCCGCCAGACCCCGCCGAGCGGCCGGCGGGCTGGGAAGTCGGTGCCGGGACTGCCCCGGTCCTTCCCGGCGACTGCCTGCCCGCCTCGGGCTGGACCGAGTCTAGTTAACTCCCGAAATCGCCGCCGCTAAATAAGACATTAAGTTGGAAAAAAATTTTTTTTTCGTCCACTTTAATGAGTATTGTAATGCATTCCAGTACTGGTTACCCAAACCATTTTCAAACAAAAAATTGGAAAATGAAGTAAGTTTGGATGTTTAAAAATGCCGTTCGTATATAAAATTTAATAAATTTTTCCCACTTGCCAAAGGGGAAAAGAAGACGTGTAGGGTGGCTTTGGAACCGGAAGGAGAGGGGAATCATTCTTTGGATGCACCGTTTTGTATTCATTATGTACATTCTTCAATTTTTCAGTCTTTTTTTTTTTTATTCAGAAATTTATTTGTTGAACAAGCAAACAAGCTTCTAATGAAATAACATATATATAAATTCTGAAAATTAGATTTACCCCCAAGAGCCCCCCACTTTGTTGTGTACTTGGTGCTGGGGTTCGAACCCATGTCCTCGTGCATGCCAGGCAAGCATTGTTAACTCCAGCCCCGGCTTTGAAATTTTGAACCTCCTGTCTCAGACTCCTGAATAGGCAGCATTACATTCCTGGTTTGGGTTTTGCGTGTTTATTTTGGTACTGGGGATTGAACCCAGGGACACTTAACCACTGAGCCACCGCCCCAGCCCATTTTTATATTTTATTTTGAAACAGGATCTTGCTAAGTTGCTTATAGCC
>PVKS010047189.1:0-12932 GCA_004027875.1 Aplodontia rufa | reverse complement strand
CTGCCCACGCCCAGCCTTTTCCCTGGCCTGCTCCTCAGGTCTCCTGTCTGCTCTCACTATGGCTGTGTAGATGAATTTGGCCGGGGAGTCACAAATCCCAATAAACAACACCTGTGCCTGAATTATACCCATGTTTCTCATTTTTACAATATGCTTAGTACATTTTTTATCCCTGTGCTCTGACGCACTTCTGGTACTTTGGTGCTTTTTACTGATCCACCAACAGCTATGCTACAACTCGTAGCTAAGTGGAAGACACAGTCATCCTTCTCCCTCCAACTGCTTTGATGGTCATTTATAGTATCTCAGAACTGTAGTTTTCAAAAAAAAAAATTTTTTTAAAGAGAGAGGAACAGTGTGTAAGAGAGAAAGAATCAATTTTTATTTAAGTTTTCACGTGGCTTTTGTTGCTCTGAGCTTTCGTTGTGTACGTGGTGCTGGGGTTTGAACTTGGGTACTCACATATGCTGGTCAAGCATCATAACTGCTGAGCCACCGCTCCAGCCCCCAGTTTTACAAAGTTTGGATTGAGGCTTTTCAGGTCCATTGGGGGCGGAGGCGGCAAAGGAAGTTTTCTGAAAATTCCACCATAGCCAGCACCTCTGGGGGAACTTATTTTTAAAGCCAACGACTTGAACCACCTCCCTGCACGTGAACATGTTTGCTGTTTTGGTTCCATTTTCCCCTTCTGTTTTAGTTCCATTGTAGTTGTGAGACAGTTTTAGGAGAGATAGTAAAATGGCTAGGTAGTCAGGACAGGAAAAAGGGCCCCCTCTAAGAGCTAGCTGGTGGAGAGTGATTAACAGGTCATGCTCAGGGCCTTCAAATGAAAAAAGACCATGAGGCTCACCTTTGTCCCAACTCAGAGATGGGGGTGGTCACAGGTGGGAACTAGGAAGTATTTGCCACCTTTTGTTTTACATAGATTTTAACCAATAGTATTCTTGACCAGTTTCAATGCCTGTTTTGCATAGATTTTAACCAATGACTTTGGTACTAAGTGTAAAATCAGAAACCACGAGTACAAATCCAGGCATGGGTGCTCAAAGAGGTAGCCAGACTTAGGAACAGCTGAGCAAAACCCTTAAATGGAAAATGTGACTCTCGGGCCAAAATCACCTACGCCGCCAGAGTGAGCAGGGGAAATGACGACCGGGGAGGGAAATGGCGTGTAGGAGAAAATGGCGCCAGTTTTATTGGTTAAGTGGGAGGAGTTGGTGACAGGGTTGGTCTTTTAGAGATTGGCTGGTGGGTCCATCAATCCATTGGAGCTTGTCTGCCAGCGTCTTGATTGGTTGGTCTTTTCATGGGCAAGCTGCCCTTTGCCCTGCCCCTTAGCCAGCATCATGATGGCATGAGATAGCTGAAGCCACACCCCCAGCCTGTCGCCATGACTTGTGGCCATGATCAGCCATGCAGCCTGGCTGAAGCCCTGCCCCCAGCCAGCTTAACATCCCAACCTTTTTGGTGATATAGGGCGTCCATTTCCATCTGGCTACTTCCTGCTGTTTATGGGGCGTCATGAGGAGGGGACGGTTTGGGTGTTGGCTCTGTGGGAATGCGGCTATAAGGGTGCAAGAGCATTTGGTTGTATGATGCTCTACCAATCTCGCTTCTACAGCTCTGGGCGAACTTGAAGAGACAGGGAGCAATCATCAGGAGGAGTCCAACCACTAATATGGGAGTAAGGATGGGGACCAGCCAGGTGACAAAAGTAGAGTTTAGCCATTCTGGGCAAGGGTTATCTGATTGAAGTTGCTTAAATTTTTCATGGAGACCTCTGAGGGTTTTGACTTTCTTCTCAACTAGCCTGGTTTCATTGATATAATAACAGCATTCCTCCTTCAGGAATAGACATGTTTCCCCTTTGTTCATTGTCAGGAGATCTAGTGCTCGGTGGTTCTGTAATGAAACTTGGGTGACAGATGTTATTTGTCCTTGTAGGGAGGCCAGGGAGGCAGCAGATGACTCAACTGCCTCCTGGAGTTGCCACTCTAGTTTCTGGGTGGCAGTGACTGCACAACCAAGTCCTCCTGCCCCTAACCCAGAGGCCACGAGTGAGGAGGCTAGGGAGACCCCAAACATCACTGGGCTAGGGGAAGAGTTTTGCATCAGCCAAATTAATTCAGCTTTACTGTATGGTGTCAGCTGAGGAACTACCGTGGAAGGCATGCAAAAGGCAGAAGGTATATTGGAATTTAAGCTTTCTGTTAGGGTGTCATTACACCAGAAAAAGAATCCTAGAGGAGCAAACATTGTAGAAGAGACCTGTGTGGTTCAGTTGCAGGGTACTGAGGTAGAGGAAGCGTAACAGTAAGAAAAGATCTTTGAAGAATTGTGAAAAATGGGAACCCCCTTAAGGGTGGAGAGGGGGTCCTTTGAGGTGCTGAGGAAGTGTTAAGGGGAATATCAACAGGAACTGCAGTCAGGGGAGGTCCAATTCCAAACCTGCGCAGAGGAAGCAATCTGAGATGTTGACTCTGGACAGGTTGAGGAGTTGAAGACCTTGCTGTATCAGGGTGAGCCATGAGAATGGGTCAGCTCTGGGATGGGCAGCTGCATCAATTTGATGTTGAAGTTCCTTCTCCTGCTCCTGAATGGTTATATGAATCTGAGGAAGTAACTGCATATAAGTTCTCCAGATTTTGATTGAAGCTGAAGGAAACTTGGCCCATCCCCACGAATAATGTTTACCAGTGACACCAGAGGCCCATTTTGAGTCCCATGGGTCCTTAATAGTCGGGCATATGTGTGGGTCTCATAGCAAGGTTTATCTAGAAAGCGTCTCACGCATGAGTTATAGGGACACCCCCCATAGGTTTCAGGCTGTTGTCTACAAAAGTCCTCAGTCTGGTCTGCTGGGAAGCATAGCATAGAAGCGCAGAAGGACGAGGATGGAACCTGACTGAATCCAGTGATGTTAAGAGTCATCGCAGGATCACAGCCAGTGGGAGAAAATTCACCCTGACCTGCAAACTTAGAGTGAGAGATCCCGTGTCACTGCCACGTCTCTTAGATGTAGAAATGCCACCTATAATTTGAGGTAGAAACTTGAGAATGGTTAATGAATAGTAGGAGAAATAGGGGTTTGGCGAGCGATCTTGAGTTTGGTGGGCCCCAGCATGGTGGCACTCCAGGGCTGGGTGTCTGAGAGGGGTGCTTTTTTAAGGCGAGACACATGGTACCAGGGGGAGTGGTCCAAAAGTTTGGCTGCTATTGGGGTGGTAAGTATAACTGCAAGGGTGCAGCGATTGAGGATGCGGCCTGGCTGAAGCCCTGCCCTCCAGCCGGCCTAACACTAAGTTTCAACGCCTGCTTTGCATAGGCTTCAACCAATGCTGTAGATGCATTTCTCAATGCCTGCTTTGCATGAATGTTAATTATGCTCATACCCCAAATCAATATAACCCCTGGCCTAACCTCCATTAGACGGTGTCCTGCTTCCAGGTACCCCTCCGCCTTGCAGTGTCTCTGCTCTTCTTCCTAAATAAATCCTACTCCTTTTACTCCTCCTTCTGTGGTTGTCCATGGATTTTATTCTTCAAATTCATGAGACAAGAACCAAGAAGATTAGCACCGAATTCCTGGGATGAATTTGCACCACACCAAGAGCTGCAACACCCAGCTTTTAGCTGGGGAGGTGCTAACACTTTCAGCTGCAGACACCTGCAGCCAGCCCAAATTCCCAGTTTTAACTGGGAATGGTTGCAAACACTAGAAGCAGGCTGCTTTGGCTGCTGGAATCTGTAGCAGCCCAGACTCCATTCGCCAGCGGGAGCAGAGAATCCGACCTCATCCCAAAAACTCCACATCATTTGTACGCATCTGCATTTTTAGAGGAGCTTTATCCATTTATTATTTTTTTAAGTATTCAAGAGCTGCTGACCTACTGTGGTGTAGTAGAGTATAAAACTTGAAAAAAATGCAGATGCTGAAGGAATAATAGGTATCTTGTGCTTTAACACTTTGTGGCAGGATTGCACCATACGCAAATGAATCAAACAACTCTGTAAATCACAAAACCTAAAGCTGAACCAAAGTGGAAACATAACTTCCAGACAGTATCTTTCTATTGTAATCTGTAATTTAAGGGAGTACAAGTGATTTCTTCTAAATACTGAGATAAGAAAAGTTAGGCAGTCAGAGTAACTAGAATGCTGCAGTCAATCAAGGGAAAAACACTTTTTTCCTTTGAGATCAATTTGACATCCCCCAATGCTAATGAGAAGGGTCTGGCAAGGTGGTTTCAATGCAAACCCTTCCTTCTGCTAAGGGAGCTGCCACATTCTTTCTTTTGATGACTGAGTGCAAACCCAAGGCTGGAAACAACCAGAATTTCTCACCCCCTAGGTTTGGGAGAAGAGAGAGGATGACCAATTGAAGGGAAAACTTCCTTTAAAAAGGGCAAACCTAGCTGCCTTATCAGCTCTGTCCCCTTCCCCTAGTCTGGAGGACATCTGCTCTTTTCCCTGTGCTTTACTTTCTATAAAATAAAATCTGTCTACTACGCTTGCCTCAGTGTCCTTCAGTGTCCCTCTGTTTCAGAGAAACAAAGACCTGATGAAAAAATAAATAAAATTCCTTCTTTCTTCCTCTTTCTCTCTTACTCTCTACCTCTCTCTCTGTCTCTCTCTTTCAAAGAGAGAAAGGGACAGTGAGAGAAAGAAAGAGAGAAGCATTTTTTTTAATTTAGTTTTTCATGTGACTTTCATTCCTCTAACACTTTTTTGTGTACGTGGTGCTGGGGTTTGAACTCGAGTACTCATGCATGCGAGGCAAGCGCTGTAACCACCACGCTCCAGCCCAACTCTCTCTCTCTCTTAAAAAAACAAAACAAAACTTAGAAAAAGTTTACTTTGGCTCACAGTTTCGGAGGTTTTAGTCCTGGTGAGGCAGAACATCGTGGTGGAAGGAGGCAGAGGAGGTAAGCTGCTCTGCTTATGTGGCCAGAAATCAGAAAGGCAGTGGCTGGGGGTGGGGGGGCAGCAGGGAATATGACCCCTTCCAGGACACCCCTTTTGACACCCCTTCTCCAGCCACACCTTCCTGCTTACAATTACCACCCAGTCAGCCCATTCCAAAAGATGTACTGAAGAGGTGACAACTCCCATAATCTAACCAGTCCTGCATTAACACCGGAGTTTTTGATGATACCACATATCCAAACCACAACAAGAACCACAGATTTTTGGAAAGCAAAGGTAATCTTCTATTAATAGAGTTACTCTATTAATTTTCTGGCCCTCTTATATTTTTTTACTTCCTTGAAAGTGGGGGTTCCCTTATTGAAAAATAACTAAGCATAGGCATCCATTTATCAAGTAGCCATTGTTCTTCGTCCCTACGTGTGTGTTCCAGCTTCATGCAACACACACACACACAGGTCAATACACGTTAGACTCAGAGTTTTGAACTTTTGTGCATCAATTAACAAGAACAAAAATTCACGGACATTCTGTGCTGTGATTCTGGCTGCTGGTTCCATTTTTGTGGTGTTGCCAGCTTTAGGTAGTGGTGACCTTTTTCGTGGGCAGTTTTACTCTATGTGGACCCCATTCTGTTTTAAACCTGGTGGAACACAGAAAAATTATAATAGTGAGCTTCCCAATCTTAGTATGTTTAAGGCAAAGATAAAATTGTTGCATGACACAACTATAGTAAATCCTAATCTTCCATCATCAGACACTCATCAGACTTAGTCTGATTAATTCAATTCTCTGTTCAAAGAACAGTCCTGAAAACATGTTATTAAAAGACTATAAAAAACAAGTGTGGTTGGAGAATTTATAATCTTTTGATCTCTGGGAAAGGAACATGATTTACAAAGTAGCAGCTTTGTTACACTCTCAGAGAACAACAGGGTTGTGCTATATACAAATAACACAGAGTCACATGGCAGACAACTCTCCTGGGACTATTTATTCATTACCATGGCAAAAAACACACTGCCCTGATCCTTTATCTCTCTCTCTCTGTCTCCCTTTAAAAAATATGAAACATTTACTTCTTTAATAACATCCATACTTACAGATGTCATGTCCAGATACACATGGACATTGTGTTAGTCTGCTTTCTGTAGCTGTAACAAAACAACCGAGGCTGGATACTTTATAAGGAAAGAGATTTATTTGGCTCATGGTTTTGGTGGCTGGAGAGTCCCAGCAACACATTTCTGGCTTCCTGACTGCATCACAATGAGACAAAGAAGCAGAAGGGTACTGACCATATGCATAAAGGACAAAGTGTGTGGGGAAGATTTGCTTTATAGCAACCCATTCTCACAGTACTAATCTGGTTCTAGTTCCATGAGAGCTAAAACTCCCTCAACACATTAATCCATTCAAGAGATGTGGTGCCTATATGGCCAAGTTGCTTTCCACTAGGCTCCATCCCACAGATCCACAACCTCTCAGCATTGCCACACTGGAAACTAAGCACATGAACATTTGGGAAACAAACCACATTCAAATCACAGCAGACGCAGACAAAGATACACACACATGCACCTATTATAAAGTCCTCTGCTCACCTCTGTGCCATTCTAGATAAGGAACTCTTTTAATTGGTAAAATTTTAGATGTTGTTGGATGATGGGAAAAAGTAGCTTCTGAACTGGGAAAACCATATAGCAAGTATAGTCCAGAACAATGCTTGTGTCTAAGATAGAATTTCCTGTGTGTTAGTCAGCTTTCCATCACTGTGACAAAATGCTTGAGATATTCAAGGAAAAATGAGGAATGGTTTCTTTTGGCTCATGGTTGCAGAAGCTTCAGTCTGCTGGATCTCTTGGCCCTAATGCTTTTGGGATTGTGATGGCATGGTATATCACAGCAGGAGCCTGTGGCAGAGGCAGTGATTAACCTCATGACTACAAGAAGACAAATTGGAAAGTAGGAAGGGGCTGGAGTCCAAGTATACCCTTCAAGGGCACACCCCCCAATGCCCTAGCTTCCTTCCACTGGGCCCCACCTCCAAAAACTTCCACCACCTTTCAATAATACCAAATGCTGGAGACCAATGAGCTTATGGGGAACAATTAACATCCAAACTGTAGAATTCACCCTGCTCCCAAAGACTCATATCCATCTCACAATGCAAAATACATTCAGCCCATCTCCAAGAGTCCCCAAAATCTTAGCAGTTCCAGCATTTCTCAAAAGTTCAAAGTCTGCTCTGAGACTCAAGGCAGACTCTTCACTGAGAGCCTCTGTAAAAATCAACAGAGCAAGTTACATGCTTCCAAGATACTATGGCACGTGGAAACCCTGCTCTTTCATGGCTCAGTAGAAGACTGAAGCGGCATGTGTGAGATCTGTGAATATCTGGGGGAGAACTGAAGAGAATTCAAAAGGTCTTAGAGCCTGACATGGTCATCCTTCTCCCAGTTCTGTAAGCTCTTGTTTTAATGATAGAATAAGTTCAGTGTTTTAGCCCTTCATTGTAGAATTTCATGCAGTGCTAATCTTGATTAAAGGAAGGATGTTATACACACACACATAGATTCACAAAGATGTCTATCTTGGCCTCACTTCTAATGGCCAACAATGAAATGTAAATTAATAAATAAAAATCTAAGCACCTTCAATAGATGTTCACTCATGTTTTTTTACATTCTTTTAGATCTGAGAATAGGAAAGCTATATTAAAATGTCTTTGATATAACACAGGTGAAAGGACAGTTGAAGAACCAGAGCTGAGTATTTTTAATTTTTATTTATTTATTTACCAGGGATCAAATTTAGGGGCATTGAAGCACTGAGCCACATACCCAGTTCATTTTTATTTATTTGTCTTTCTTGAGAGAGGGCCTTGCTAAGTTGCTTAGGGCTTTGATGTTTCTATTTCACATCTAGGAAAGGGAAGTTGACCAGGTCAACAAATAGTAGTCACCACTCTTAGTGCTGACCCTGGTTATGGCATTATCCTAGGGTGTGCTGAGCCTATGCATTGCCTGCCCTTGTGTGGGCATCCCTAAGGAAGGATGAGCGGTTATGTCATGTAGACATGGCCACATGTGTTGCTTCTTCAAGATGGAGTATAGGTGAGCAATTTCCCTTATAAGGAAATTCAGGCATAGGCAGACACCAGAATTGACATCTATAGTGCCAACTTGATACGATCCTCTCTCTGTATCCACGGAGTATTGGTTCTAGGATCCTCCACCCCAGACACCAACATCTTTGGATGCTTAAGTCCTTTACATAAAATGGTACAGAATTTGCACACAACCTACACTAACATCCTCCCGTATGCTTGACTCATCTCTGGATGACTTAAAATACTTAATACAGTGTAAATGTTATATCAATTGCTGTTACTCTTTATTGTTCAGGAAATAACAAGTAAAAGGGTTGTAGGTGTTCATTACAGACACAATTCTTTAAAATACTTTCAATCCATGATCGGTTGAACATGCAGATGTGGAACCCACAAATATGGACAGTCAACTGTGTGG
Source organism: Aplodontia rufa (assembly GCA_004027875.1). Classification (NCBI taxonomy): domain Eukaryota; kingdom Metazoa; phylum Chordata; class Mammalia; order Rodentia; family Aplodontiidae; genus Aplodontia; species Aplodontia rufa. Next base: position 4,477 of record PVKS010047189.1, on the reverse strand, counting down.
AACTAGGAAAGTGTGACAATTGCACTTGTTGTGCCTGCCTTTATACCCTTCTAAATTACTACAAACTATTAGAAGTGTGATTTAGCAACATATATCAAATGATTTAATGTTCAAAGACTTTTCTCAATAACTCTTAAGATGAACACAAAATATATGTGTAAAGAACTTTATCAGATAATTATTTATATTAGAAAAGATATTTAAAATGAGATTGAGTGGGTGCTGGAGCAGTGGCTCAGTGGTTATGGCATGTGCAGGGACCCTGGCTCGAACCCCAGCACCACATACACAACTGAGTGTCAGAGCAGCAAAAACCAGATGAAAAACTAAATAAAATTGATTTTTCTCTCTCTCCCTCTCTCTCTCTCTCTCTTTCTGTCCCTCTTTCTTTAAAAAAAATTAAACTGAGTTGTATCATATATATGCAATAGAATATTATGCAGGTACTAGAATGATGGTATAAGGTATAGAAAATGCATAATATCTCAAAGGGATAGTCGGGATGAGACATGAGAAGAGCAGAATGAAACTGTAACATATAGAATACATTCTTAAATTCAATTTATAAATACACACATAAAAACTGGAGGGATAGGCAACAAAATTTTAGTAGAATATTTTGAAGAAAAGAAATGATGGGTGATTTATATTTCATGATCTCTTATGACTAGCTACTAATTTTATAATCAGAAAAAATCTACCTTTAATATTAACGTTCACAAAGAAATTGTGACAATACGCATTTCACAATGTTAAGTGAAAATAAGAATGCAAAATTGTACATGGTTACAACTATGTTAAAAAATGTGCAACATAAATACAGGAAAATTTCAGAGTAGAGATCCCTATCTCTGCTTAGTGAGCCTACAGGTGACTTCCTACTTTCTGACTTACTGTATTTTCCAGGACTCTGTAAAATGGACATAAATCTTTTCTCTTGACTTAAGGAAACTTGAGGATCAGGGAGATTAAGAGATTTGTCCAAGGTTACAGTTGGTGGATAAACTGGAATTGGAAAACAGGTAACCTGGGTATAGTGGATACTATAGTGTGTTGCCCAGAACCCATTAAAAGACAAAGGCTTATTCCCCAAGATGCTTGTAGAGTCTTCCAAGGTCAAGTGAAAAGAGTCCCTTTGCCCAAAGGCAAGCACCATTTCCCACTGGCTCACACCCAACGGTGGAGGATCACAAAGGACTCCAGCAGGGACTACTCTAAAGGTCCGGTCCAATCTTTTCACTCCCTAAAAGAGATCACCTAAGACCTTGGTTAAAGCTTTCTCAGAGCTTGACCTCTTCCTCCACCCAGTTGTGCTTCTGTCCTTTCTTTTCCATGAGTGTGGCTTCCCAGAGTTTTCCCTTATAAACACCTTGCACAGAAATCTCCATCTGAGTCTGCTTCCCAGGGAACCCAGTATGTGACAGTTGGTGCCAGGCGGTATAGGAAAGTAAACACTAAGATGTGCCATTGGAGCCAGATGACCTGCCACCACACTGATAAGAACCCCACTGCTGGTGAGAACTGAGGTCCATGCAACTTGTGACACAAGACAGAAGTACAGTTGTTAGGACTTTCACTAATAGTGGGATAAGATGCTACATCATTGGTAGAAAATGCATTAGCCGGTGCAATGCATCGAACATTTGAAAAAGACAAGGGAAATCATTACTATGAGGACAACAGAACTGAGCGACTACTGCTAAAGTTGAATGACTTTTGAAAAAAAAATAATGAAGAGCTAAAATTGATTAACCAGATATTAAAAGTTAGGTCCAAAAGCCCGGAAGCCTTCTTGGAAGTCTATAAAAGGCTCACACTCCTGCAATGGGAAAGCAGAGAAGGCTGACGACCAAGCCTGGAACTTTATTTCAGCAGCAGCCAATTTTCAGAGATGTTTGCACTTTTAGTCCAAAAGACCTGCTGTACCAAAACCAAGCCCCTCCCTGGGAAGTATAGGACTCTAGCACATGTCATAGCAACATCTGGGTGAATGCTGCTGAAAATCTCAAGTCCAGATTCTTCTGGACTCTCTAAGCCTATCAAAGTGGACCCTTCCTTCTTGACAAGGTGCGGAGACCTCTCCTCCACAAAGCAGTGCCTACCTCCCATTCTGGCCGTTAAGTCCCATAGCTAGAGTTAAGTCACAACATAAACCATCCTGGGACATGCTGGGCCTGAAAAGGTAATGTATCCTGAAGGGGATTATGAGATCCAGTCAACTGGATCCACAAGACGGAAAAACTATGCAGGAGACTGAACCCCACTGCTAGATTGGAGGGAAGAATGCAATTTGATAACGGACCTATCAACATGGTTGCACTCTTTCTAGGTCCAGGATGAAATACCCAGGTAAGAGCCCCAAGAGATGGTGCATGAGTGACCCCGAACAAGGGGAAAGTGAGAGCTGCACTGGGTGGGGTAGAGATGCCAGAATTTCCATGGAATCTGGTAGGATAGGGGACAAAAAGCATGGCGGATAGTGCTTGCTCAAGTAGATATACTTTAGGGGGACACAAAACATAATAGAGGAGTGTGGTCCCCAGGAAGGTCCAAGACTAAAGAATATGCTGGTGAGGGGGACATCAGCACCACTCAGGACTTCATGGTGCCTCTACAGATGCTACCAAAGTGCTCCCCTCATTAGAGGAACAAGAGGACCTCACAGCAACACAGGGTACTTCCTGGCATCCTCAGAAACTGGGTGGAGGCAATTATCACAGCAAGTGCCAAGGTCAGAGGGGCAGCCAAGAAGCCTGACCCACAAGGAGTTCAGAAAAGAATTCATAAAACATGATGCCTGTAGAAGCAGAATAGATGACCAGCAAATAAGAGTATCCCACCTGTGTAAGAAATCAAGTATGGAGAATCTGGAGTCTGAGAGCTGTGCCTCAACTCACAGAGCTTTGCTTGGTTTCCAGAATGGGCCTATAGTTTGCATTCAGAGCTCACTGACTGACAGAAAGTCTGAGTTCTCAGGAGGGAGAAAGCAAGGAAAGAGGTCCTACAACACCAAGGCAGGTGTGCACGGTTACAATTCACCTCGACTTCCTCAAGGGACATTTTCTTGGACAACTATAAACTACTCCACTGGTCTGCCTTTCACTCATTTATTTATTTTTGATTGGTGCTTTTTAGAGATACATAAAGCTGGAATTCACTGTGGTATATTTATACATGCATATAACATAATGTTTTCAAATACATTCCACATTTGCTCCCCTAGTCTGTCCCTCCTCCCTCTCTCTGGATCTCCTTCTTCTACCTCACTAATTGTCTACATATATTAATTGCATATATATGTGCCTATATTTTTTTAAAGAGAAAGGGACAGTGTAGTGAGGCTTTTGTTTCTTTTGTTGCTCTTGTTGCTCCAACACTTCGTTGTGTACGTGGTGCTGGGATTTGAGTCGTGTCATGCCAGGCAAGTGGCATAACTGCTGAGCCACCACTCCAGCCCCTCTTCCCTATATTTTTTTGCTATTCAACCCCCACCTTTTCCCTCTTATTTTGCTCTAGTTTCCACATAGAAGAGAAAACATTTGATCCTTGATTTTCTCCATCTGGCTTATGTTACTTAGCATGATATTCTTTACCAACAAATGCCATAATTTCATTCTTCATTATGGCTAAGTAAAACTCTTCTGTGCATATATACCTCATTTTCTTAATTTATTCTTCCATTGATGGGCATCTAGATTGGTTCCATAACTTGATTATTGTGAATTGTGTTGCTATAAATATTGATATGACTGTATCACTATAATATGCTGATTTTAGTTCTTTTGGACAGAGGAATAGGGTAGCTGGGTCATATGCTAGTTCTATTCCCTAGTTTTTAATTTAGACACTCAATGCTAGAAAATTTCCTCTGAGAACTGTAGAGTACAGGGAGGAGAACAAGGGGAGGGAGAGGAGGAGGAGAGGGAAGTGCTGGGGAATGAATTAGAGAAAATTATATTCCATACTTTTGTGATTATGTTTCAATGTATCCTAATGTTATATATAACTAAAAACAATCACTAAAAATTTAGAAAAGAAATGCCTTCCTACTATCCCAGTTTTGTTTCGTTTTTATTTTGTTTTGTTTTGTACCAGGGATTGAACTCAGGGAGGCACTTAACCACTGAGCCATATCCCCAGCTCTTTTTAAAATTTTTTTTTAATTTTGAGACAGAGTCTCACTAAATGGTTTATAGCCTTGCTAAGTTGCTGAGGCTGATTTTGAACTCACAGTCTTCCTGCCTCAGCCTCCTGAGTTGCTGGGATTACAGGCATGTGCCACCATGACCAGCTGTCCCAGATATTTTGATGTTATATCATTGTTCTCATTTGTTTCTAACAATTTCTTGATTTCTTTTCTCATTTCTTCTATAATCCATTCATTACTTAAAAGAGTATCATTTAATCTCCATGTGTTTATGTGATTTTTTTTTTTGCTGTTGATTTCTAGTTTCATTTTATTACCTATTTGGATGCA
>PVKS010047188.1:0-12933 GCA_004027875.1 Aplodontia rufa | reverse complement strand
GAAATTAAGTGCAGATAGGAATGAACCAAAATTCAAACCAGTCACTGACGGCATCACATGAAAGGGATTGGCACACACAGCTTCTGAACAAGGAGTCTAACGAGGACTCATTAGCATTTAGTTCAAAGGGACCTTGAGCTTGGCAACTGTTGGGAGCTGGTGTTAGAAGAACACGCTGAGGCTGTTGTGTGTCTGTTGTGGGACTGAGCGTGTCCGTGCTGGGACTCTTGGTGCTCTCCACAGGGGAAGGGAACCGCAGACACAGGAGGCGGAACACCCTTGGCCTTGGAGCCACCTGGCCTGCAGACCCAGGCTTCTCAGGCAGACTGGGAAGTGTGCCTGGAGCATCTCCCCAGGGCAAAAGCAGCAGAACTCAGGCCACAGCAGGAGGCCGGACCTGCTCACACTGGCCATGTGGGGCTCTTCACATAAACAGTTTAAGAGGAACTTGCAAGGAGTGACACTGTCATTCCAACAAAGAGAAAAGAGATTAGAAATCGAAATTCTAGTCCAACTAAAAAAACAGAGGCAGGAATTAAAACATCAGCAAACCAGGAAGAGCCAGAGTACCGCACCCTTGCTTATTATTGCACTTCCAGACAGCCCCCAGGCGGAGAAAGGACGTGTGCCTGCATCCACTTGCTATTGTCCTGTCGGGACAGAAGACGCTGACAGGTCAGCCCTCGTCAGGGGCAAGATGCGGGAGCCCAAGTCACAGTGTTCGCGGTGTGTGCTGGGCGCCTCTGGTCCACGCGCTGCTGCCGGGAACCTTGACGTAGAAAGGAAAAGTTAAAAGTGATGAGAAACAATTAAGGAGCTTCCAGAGGTTTCTATAGAAATTCTCAACATTTCCATGCTCCCTGCAAAAGAGTAAATGGTTCTCCTTGAATTAACAAAGGAGTATCCACAGAGTAAGAAGGAGTGGGTTATCTTATACAATCTCAGACTTTTAAAGGTGACCTTCAGTGGCTTTCATTGTTCTCCTATTCCCCTGCCGCAGGGGCAGGGGTTTCTGTGCGCTGACCCAGCCATGTGTATGTGGCCTCCTGTTGGAGTCTGTCTCGACCTAGGGAGCAATGACCATGCTGACTCTCTGATGAGAGGGAAAGCTGAGGCTCTCCAGTCCGGAGTCCAGGTGGAAAGGCACAGAGGTGTTCTTTCAAGGGACCCCACACTGGGGGAGCCCAGATGCTTCACACCCCACTTTCTACACCAGGAGCGGGATCAAAATGCGTCCACCCATTTTAACCCCTCTGTGTGTCACTCCCAGACTGTGTCCCTGAGGTCCTTCTGTGTTAGTCACCCACCAAGACATTTGCTCAGGAGCAGCAGTGAAATGCACAAAGGACAGAAAGCCCTAAAAAGGAGAGCGCCCATCCCCACGGAGCCAGCGTCACACTTTCCATGCCACAGTCCGCACAGGGGCACATTCCGTTCCCTCGAGGAGGAAACAATCTAACGTGCAGTCCAGTCACCAGATCTCACTGGATCCCTTCCAGATCCACACGAGTACAGGGAATATTCTGTCCCCAGCGGAGAAGGTTCCTTTATGACAGTGCCTCAGGGCCTCCAGCCTGCCACCAGTGAAAGTTCTAATCTGCCCATCACACATCAGCCTGATTAGTGATGATAGGGCAGCAGGAGGACCTGTTTTTCTTTTAAGAAAACCACAAAGAACTCTGAGTTCCAAAACACCCCATTAGCACTTTCCAGTCCTGTTTTAGAAAACCAATGGGAAAAAGATGTAAAAGGGAGTGGCTTGAGAGTTTTCCCATCAAGGCTGAGCTGCGATTTTAAGCAGGGGTTTTGTATATGACCCCTTAATGGCAAGAGTGATTAAGGGAAACTTGGCTCCACTGTTTACAGCAGACCTTGATTAGATCCAAACAAGCAAAGGAGGCGGGCAGGGAGAGAAAGAACAATGAGAAGGAAAAGAATCCCTCTTGGGGTGTCCCGAGGTTGTAACCAGGACAAACTTGGAAGGAGAGCGATTGCACGGGTGGGCCACCCGTCTCTGCCCTCCTGCCCTTTATCCTTTCTACCGTCCTTTGTCCATCTGCACAGTCTGCCTACTCTGCTAGGTCTTCTGGGTGTCAGCTCTGCTAAACGCAGACCCCACACCAGCTTGCGTTACTTCAGTGTCTGTCCCTGCAGCCTTTGTTGAATGGTAAGGAATAGTGGATTTTCTAGTAAGGCCGAGGGCCGTGTGTTTGCATTTCCTCTGGGCCTCAGGTGCCAGGAGAGGAGGGGCATTATCAGGAAGAGGTGAGAGTGGGGGTCAGGGTATTAGGCCCTATGGGGCCCCTAGAGCTCTTCCCCACTCCATAGAGAAGGAAGCAGAGAACCTTATCACCAAATCCAACCTCAGGGCAGCAGAAAGGCTCATGTGTCAGGAAGAGAGAGGAAATCTGTCAGGGGCAGGGGCCCACCACTGGGTGAGTGAGGGGCAGGACGGAGGAGCTCGCTGCATTTCTCTGTGCCCAGGAAGGCCCATGAAGCCTGGGCAGGCAGAGGCAGAGGGGCTCGGGCAGCATGGGCAGCCTAGCACCTGGCAGGTGTGTGGCTAGCTGTACACAGGCCAGGCCATGGAAGGCAAGCCCAGCGTCCTTTCCCAACTTGGAGACGGTCTGAGGAAAGTGGTCATGCAGAAAGCCACTCCCATGTTCCAGAAAGTTCCACTGTGCCATATAAATGAAGGCACAGCTCGGACCACTCCTTCCTCCTCGTCCTTCTGCATCCTTCCACTGAGCCTACTCCTCTCTTTCTTTCTTCTTCCCAGCTGCACAAAACAAGAGTGAAGAGATGGTTCAAGGTCATCTTTCCAAGAACAGAAGTCACCTGGACTCGAGTCTGCTCATCTTCCTTGACCTGCAGTAATGACCTTTCCTCACTGTTTAATTTCTCATCTTCCTGCCATTCCCCTCTCTCCCCCCCTGAGGAAGCAACCGTGGGTGCCGTAGCCTCCCCTGGCTCCCCATCGCCCCTCACTGTCTCCTCCTTACCCGTCTTTCCTTGGCTCCTCAGAATAGATGGAGTGCCACCCTCTGCAGGAAGACGCCCAACAAGTGCATTTTCCCCAACACCACGCCAGGAGCCCTTTGTGCCACCAGTGTAGGCAGCTAGTTTTGCTCTTAGCACATTAGGCCACAATCTGGTCCCGTTTTATTTTTTACTTTATAAGGATTTGTGAGACTGGGTTATACAATTAGGATGGAGGGGGAACTTATAATAAAATTAATAGAATTCTGAGAATGCAAAATTTGATGGCAGTGATTTCTGCTCTAAGATGGGTTAGCAAAGTCTGGATTTACCTTCCTGATGAATTCCAAAATAAACAAAACACAAGAAAAATGGATTTCAAGATAGAGGATGCATGTGATTAAAGGCAGTTTACTTGTGAGGTGGGAGTACTTGAGGTAAGCGCTGATGATTGCCCCAGCTTATCACCCTGAGAGATTTTCCAAGCCACACATCAGGGGCAGGGGACCTGCGTGGACACCAGTGGGATCATCACTGGGTGAGTGAGGGGCAGCTGACTGAGGATGGACCTACAGGCTGGGAAGGAACCTTCCAAAGTGTCCACCACAACAGCACCTAGTGCTCCAAAGGGCTGGAGCAGATGACCTCCCAACTGGAGTCTCAGGACTGTGGGCAGAGGAGAGCGGAGGAGTTAGTTTACACTGGGCACCACTCCTCTCCTTCCCAACAAGCTTCAGAGGAAGGGCAGTTGCCTGGACAACTCAGTTCCTCAGAACTAAGACAAAGAATCTTTATACAGACACACGTTTGTAGCAGCCAACAAGATAAAATTTGCAAAAATAAAAAGCAGGAAAACACAATCTATAAGGAGGACAAAAATCTGCCAACTGAAAACTGTCCAGAAATGGCACAGATGTAAGTATCAGCAGACAAGGACATTAATGTAGCTAGTATAACTGTATTCTGTACACTCAAAAGTTAAGCAGCTATGTGGGAGATGCAAAGCAGAAGTGGGTCTGGGCTCTAGAGGTGAAGCTGAGAATGCATGGGGTGGCGGGACGGCAGACAGGAATGTGAAGCTAGTCACTAGTTCTGAAATGCACAGTGGAAACCTCTAACAGGAAATGGAGCCTTGTACACATGTGTGCATTTTAAATAAATATGTGTACATGATCACAATAAGTGTGTATATTTTATAAATAGGTATGTAACCAGAGAGACACAGGATCCATGAGCCATGACTTAGACACGTGGAATTGGATTCCCTAAAGGACAGAAAGGGGGGTGCTGAAAATCCTCCAAATCTGATTGAATAAGACCCCTTAGATACCAGTAGCTCCGAAGACTAAAAGCACAAGAAAACTGACAAAAAATGTACCGAAGATTTACAATGGAGAGCAGAGAAGAAACCACAGTGCAACCGGAGGGAATCACCCAGAGAGAGAAAAAGCTAGAAGCGAAAGCAGATTTCCCAAAAAAGACAACGCGACTGTCAAAATAGCCAGACGATGTCTTTAGAGCACTGGAGAAGCTGTCAGTCTAGAGCTCTATAACCAGCAAAAGGCCTTTTGGAAATGAAGCTGGGATTTGCACTCTTTTGGACCCACGCAAACTGAATGGATCTGCCACCTGCAGGGTTCAGGAATTCTTCAGGAAGGAAGAAAAGGACTCGAGCTTGTCGGGTGGCTGGATCTGGGGAAGTGAACGTCTCTAGAAGGTACAGCTACAGGGGCAGACTGGGGAGGAACGCTCGTCATCCTCAACTCTCTTAAAATTGAATTGAATAATCAAACGAAAGTTTTAACAAGGTGTGCGGTTTACACCATCTCTATAAAGATAGCACCTGATGCTGGTAGCACCAAGGTCAGGAGGGGCAGCTGGAAGGGCATGGAGGTCAGATTCCAAGTGTGTGCAAACTGGACCCTTGGCTGTCACTGATTAAACTACCCACTAAAGAAAGCACAAGACAACAAACAAGAGGCTATGTTTATAAATTATCTCATAACATGGGTACTATTATTATATCTGCATAATGTAAGAGACAGAGTGGAATTACAAAGGGTACTCTATCCAAACGAAGGCTTGAAGGAAAGGAAAAAGAGGGTGTAAGTAGGAAGAAGCAGTAGGCTCTCAGTTTAACACCAAACGTGGCAATTTGCACACTAAATACCCTGACTAAAGGTATCTGACAGGTATTATCAGATTAGGTAAAAACCAAAGCTCAACTCTAGGCAGCATGAAACAAACACTTTAAATGCATACAGGAAGAAGTTTAAAATGAAAAGAATGGGAACTAGATCATGCTGAAACTAACCAAAATACAACTGGAGTGGCTGCATTGACGAGAGAGAGGGTGCCAGAGAGGAAGCAAGCAAGTTCACGGAGGCTGAGTCCACTGAGAGCGCGTAGCGGTCCCAGCAGCGCTGCCCACACGCAGCGAGGGACGTCACAGGAAAGTGCGGTTGTATCCTGGAGAAGGACACATGTCCAAATACACCAACAACTCGAGAAACCAAACGACTCACTAAAAACTCCTCGAAGATGTGAACAGACACTGCACTGCTGAAGACGCGGTAAGATCAAAGGGGCACACACAGAGCGCTAGATATCTTTAGCCACCAAGAGAAGCTAGGTTGGGACCTAGGGCTGCTGCCCCTGAGCACCTGTTTTACCTGGCAAAACTGAAGGTTAATGGTATCAGAGGTCGTGGGGGATGTGGAGGAACTTGAACCTCCATTCACTGCGTTTGCTACAACCGCTTACAAAGCAGTTGGAAGCTTCTGGAGAATGAAGACACATGTCCTATCACATGACCCAGGTCACCTAGAGGATGTGAGCGGATGTCCTCACAAGCCTATGCAGGAGTGTTCCCAGGGGCAGCAGCGCACAGGGAGAGCGCTCCAGACGTGCAGCAGCGGGTGGACAGACAGGCCCCGGGCTGCAGAGCCTCACAGAGGGTTCCTCTCAGCAATAGAAGGAACGCTACGCACACCCTCGCTCGCATTAGCTCGCAGAACGGTGGGAAGGGGAGAGAGCGCGCAGACTGCTGTTCAGTTTGCAAAGGAAACCAGAGAAACGGAGCCAGTGGCTGCCGGAAAGCAGAAGGGGCCGAGCGAACTGCAGTGGGGCCTGGAAACCCGGGGCTGACGGATGCGTGGCCGTTCTGGCTGAGTAGATCATTTCACAGGGACAGGTAGACACCAGACTGTGCACTTTAAATAAATGCATTCATTGCGCATCAATCATACACAAGTGAAGTTACTGGAAAAGAAAAGGAGAGCGGCGCAGGACTGCGGAAGAGGCTGCAGGCCCGTGAGTCCTGGGGATGCTTTCTCCCAGGCCTGGGCTGCGGTGGAAGTCATGGGACAGACAGGAGAGGAAGACAGAGCTGAGCTGGGGAACACAGGACCAGCTGGAAACAGCTGGATGAGTACACTCCACAGGAGGACTACTGCCCTGCAACCCTCACTCTTGACAATCAGGTGACTTTCAGGAACAACTGACCCGTTCGTCATGGAGGAAGAAGAAAGGTACGAGGAAGCCTCTGTTCTTGCTCTCACCATGAAGCAACTCGGTCTTGCAGTCCCAGGCTTTTTCTCACAGTACAGTATACCCGACTCTTCCAAGTTCAACACTCCTTTAGCACGTAAGGATCCCTCACAGTACAGTATACCCGACTCTTCCAAGTTCAACACTCCTTTAACACATAAGGTTCCAGGCTCAGTTTAAGACTATTAGCATATAAGGATCCAGGCTCAGTTTAACACCCCTTTAACAAGTAAGGATCCAGGTTCAGTTTAACACTCCTTTAACACACAAGGATCCAGGTTCAGTTTAACATGACTTTGTAGTGTTATTTGCTTGCATTTCTGAGGAGCTGACTGTGGCTTTTGTTCAGGGTGCTGCTTTAGAAAGTGGAAGCCAGTAGATACCATGTCTGGCTGGCAAAAGGCTCTAGGAAATCTATCAGGTTACACAGCAGCCTTACTTCCTACAGCTGTTTGAGCAGTTGCCAAATTCAACTTGACTTCCCAACTGTATTGTAAGCGATACTTGGAGTTTCCTAGATCAATATTGCTCAGGGCTCATTAGCAAGGACCCCTGGGATGCCATCTGCAAATCTGGATTGCTGATTTGAGGACGCTCCATTGCCTTCCACGAGTTCCTTGAGTGAATGCTGACGCTGTCTTCCAACCAAGTTCACAAGGGCATTTTATGAGCTCCTTGTAAGACAACAAAAAGTCAAAAAAGTACAACACATTAGTGGTCATTTAAACAAGTGGACAGATATAACAAGGACAATCAGTGTGGCCAGATCACAGAGGAGTTTAAAACAAAACAATCAAACAAATAACAAAAACTCAAAATGAAGATATGATGGAAATCCAGTTGGAGAGGATTTCAGAATATTAAAATTATTCTGCTGAAATGTCTTCAAAATAGCTCTCCTTTTGTGTCAAATATAGACTCGATGTTTCAATCAAAGGGTCTGAAATATGATACAAAGATTAAGAATCTGGTCAGATTGTGCAAGGATGGGCAGAGGGAGGAGGAATTCAGCTTGGTCAAGGAAACAGGTAGCGTTTGGGTCTCAGTAAACCTATCAGCTACCACTGTTTGAACCTTTTCCTCCTTAAGGCAGGGTCCCCAGTATAGCCACAGACCTTAGATAGAGAGTGGAGAAGAAGCGGGTAAGGCATTTTATAGAGTGCCAGCAGTTCCTCCTAGCTCTGGCTCGCCAACTGCCCAGAGCTGGCTGCCAGCCTGGGGTCTCGAGGGCTTCATTACTGGGAGCAGGACCCAAAAACGCCTGCAGAGGAATGTCTTTCCCCATAACGCCTGGGTGTAGGTCAGAAGCAGAAGGAGTTGTTCCGTTGTCTTGGTTGTTTCATACGCAAGCCTTCTTAAGTTGGCTCAGTAAAATGGTTTAATACACTTTCCAGAAAGTGGTTCTTTGCACTTAGGGAACTTCATCTTCTTCATGCAAGCATAAACGTTTTGGAAAATGTCCAGGAAGGAAGGATGGAAGGATGTGGGTGGCTGCTGTGCTGAGCCCGTCCTGGTGACCTGTGACATCACTGTCCTGCCCTGAGGACCTCAGTGAGCAGGTGACGCAGCTTGGCTGGCTTCAGACGGGCAGGATCCATCTTCTGCCACATGCACTTTTTGGGAACAACCTCTTCATTCTCTGCCATGATTATCAAGACGAGTCTGGTGAAATCTAGCCCATGGGGAAAGGGATCAGCGATGTTAGAAAAATCAAGCAGGAAGAGGAATAGAGGTGTGTAAAAACAGAAACGAGGAATTTAGAGTGGAAAAAAAGTTCCCTGATTTTTGTTTTAAAACTTCTATTGCAGAAGGTATCAAAAGCAAACTATATAGAATGGTAAATAAGCCCTCAGGTTCCATCCCCCAGCTTTGAAAGTCTCCACCCGGAGGCTTGGGGCCCACCCTGCCCCTCGCCGGCCCACTTACAGTTTGAAGAAAATCCAAGTCATGGCAGAATTGTAGTTCTCAAAATTTCAATGAGTATCGTTAAATGAGGCTTTATTAAAAAGAAATAGTCAGCCACCAAGGAGGCACATGCCACTAATCCCAGCCACACAGGAAGCTGAGGTAGGAGGAGAGTGAGTTCAAATCGAGAACCTGTCTCAAAATAAAATATAAAAAGGATTGGGGACGTGCTCACTGGTTAAGCACCCTGGGTCCATTCCTGGTACCAAAATAAATAAATAACAAATAAAAATATAGAAATAGTCAAAATGCCATCATCACAAGTAAAACAGACGCTGTTTTAAATCACTGTCCCCTCAGTGTTCTGGTTTCCAGTTGTCATGTGTTGCTTTCGGAAACTGATTTGAGCTGGAATAAAAACGAGTTCGGCAGCCACAGAGGGTTAAGTGAATCGAGGCCCCGCCTCCACTGCCTTTTTCTGAGGAAACCAGGGCATGAGCTGTTGGAGCCTGGGTCTGAAGAAGGCCTTTCCCTAGGTAGTGCCCAAGGCAAAGGACCTCAGTGGCTGCTGTTGGGTTTTAGGTGCCAACTCATTGAGTTCACGAACCACGCGTTTTAAGAGAATGTTTCTCTGTCATTTTACATTTGTTTTACAGCATTTCTTCTGTTATGTTGGGATGTGGAGCATCCCCCAAAGGCCCCTGTTGAAGGCTTGGTCCCCAGTGCATCCATGTCCAGAGGTGGGGCTTTGGACATAAAGGGGAGTCCATCAGTGGGCTCATGACTGAGAGGACCACTGGGGCAGGAGGTGGCATAGGAGGAGGCAGAGCTTACCTAGTGCACCACTGGGAAGCAGGAGGTGGCACTGTAGGGAGCGGGCCACACCTAGTGGACCACAGGAGGCAGAAGGTGGCACTATGGAGTGGGGGGGAGAGGCTTTGCTGGATGCACTCCACGAGCTAGGAGGTGGCACTGAAGGACGCAGGACTCACCTAGTGCACCCCTGGGAGGAGATGGCACTGGAAGAGGAGGGGCTCTGAATGCACCATGGGGAGGAGATGGCGCTGTAAGAGGAGGGGCCCTGAGTGCACCATGGGGAAAAGGAGGCACTGTAGGAGGAGGGGCTCTGAGTGCACTATGGGGAGAAGGTGGCACTGAAGGAGGACGGGCTCTGAGTGCACCATGGGGAGGAGGTGGCACTGTAGGAGGCGGGGCTCTGAGTGCACCATAGGGAGGAGGTGGCACTGAAGGAGGAGGGGCTCTGAGTGCACCATGGGGAGGAGGTGACACTGTAGGAGGAGTTGTCCTGAGTGCACTATGGGGAGAAGGTGGCACTGAAGGAGGAGGGGCTCTGAGTGCACCATGGGGAGGAGGTGGCACTGAAGGAGGATGGGCTCTGAATGCACTGTGGGGAGGAGTTGGCCCTGTAGCAGGCAGGTCTCTGAGTGCATCATGGTGCTCCTACTAGAGAAACTGTGTCACCCCGTATGCTCAGTCCCTCCACTGCTCTCAGGATTCACTGCTCTCAGGATTCCTCTCTGCAGCAACTTGGTTCCACAGCAATGGAGACATCTGGTCACTCTAGTCACGGACTGAAACATCTTACACTGTGAGCCAAAATAAATCTTCCCTCCTCTAAGTCGATATTCTCAGATATTTCTCACAGTGAGAATAATTGGACCTATGTGTCTTCCATCTTGTTGAATCGTTTCAGTTGTTTTGTTCTCTCCTGCTTTGGTGTGCATGAAGAAGGTAGTAGAGTAGTCGGTTTCTCTGGAGAGCTAATGCCGAGCAGTACCGTGAAACTTTGAGAAGACGTCGTGGCAGATGTCACACATGCTGTCACCAGATTCCATCTTGCTTTGTCCTGCACAGGCACAAGCCCGACATTGCCGAGCCTCTGTTATCGTGTGTGCCATGTGACCACGAACTGGCTTGGAGCATGGACAGGGGCCACGTCCAAGTCGGGTGTTGAGCCCTCATCTGTTCTCTCTGCTCTCTTCCATGTGGATCAGATGGCAGGAGCTCAGGTCTCTGGGACACTCGGTAGGTAAGACAGTTGGCTGGTCCCTGGCACGCTGGGACAAGAGGAAGACACACCTTTGTGCTACAGTGAGTGACACTGGACTTTGTTGCCGCAGCACACTCTGGCGTCACCTATCTGGACCAGTACTCTAATATTTTAACTGAAATGTGAAGGCCTTTGCAGTCTGGCTGCAAACATTACAAAACTCCTGTCTGAGTAAAGCTCCCCCATTTCCACCCATAGTAATGAATTAAACCAGGTTTTTGAAAATAGAAGACACATATACGCACGAAGGTATGGGGATTTTGGAAAACAGTAAAATCCTCATGCTTTCATTACATTAACTTTAAAATCTACATATTTATTAGACATAAATATGTTGAAAGGGAATAAAATGGAAAATATGGGCCGCTACTCTTTCAGCTTCATACTGCATCAGCTAGCAGAAAACACTGAAGCTAAATGCATGATTGAACATAATTATTTTTCAGCATTGACAGGATTTTTAGCAAATAATGTATTACTCTGAAATGAACAGCTCTCTGAGTTCATCAGCTTTCCATCACCATAAAGAAATACCTGAGATAATTAACTTCCAAGGGGGAAAGGCTTGCTTTGGCTCACAGTTTGGACGGTTCCAGTCCACGATCAGGTTGCTTTGGACCTCTGATGGGCAATGGCTGGGAGCACCTGGAAGCAAACTGCTCACCCCATGGTCAGGAAGCAGGGAGAAAGTGGAAGAGGCCAGGGTCCAAGCATCCACTTCCATGACCTACGCCTGGTGACCCACGGTCCTCCTAGTGAGTCCTGTCTCCCAAAGTTTCCACCACATCCCTGTGAAGCCTGGGGACCTAGCCTTTTGAATCTTTAGGGGACTTTTGGCATCCAAACTGTGGTAACACACAAACTTGAGTTTTCAATTTAGAAGTTCTTCCAAGAATCTGAAAGAGGACAGTAACAGGGGTGGTCCTTGGGTTGAGACTTAGAGCAACGCCCATAGGCGCTTGCTGTCACCATAAGGAGCCCTTGAGGCATGTGGAGTGACCTCTGTGGCTCTTAATTGTTATACCCAGCGCAGGTGGTCCCCACATGCTGTATTATTAAATCACACCCACTTCCATCCCACCGGATTGTCTAGGAGTCAAGCCCCAGAGAGGAAAGATAGTGTGTTTATGCAAATGTCACGAGGTAGGATCACAGAAATTTAGCAATGGAAATGGTCTTACAAGTTCCCTTATGCCAGGGATGATCAGCCTATGTGCAGAAAGCCTAAAGGCGTGCATGTTAGAACACAGCCGCAGGCACGCAGTCCTGAGCCCAAGCCTGTCCCTCTGCAGAGAGCACCCTTCTCCAAAGCTCGCTCAGAATAAATACCCTTTTCCCTCATAGACAGAAGAAACTGTCTTTTTAAGGAGGGAGAATGACCTAAAGAGAGGCCATAGAACATACGAAGGGAAGCAGTTAAAATAGAAGAGGTCGGGTTTGAAGGTCCAGCTGGAACCCTGCCTCTGCTTGCTGCCGGCTCTAACCGGACAACTCACTTCACCAGGAGCGCTTCAGAGTCCTTGCACACAGAGGGGATAATGCAGCCCTGCAGTGTCCCCGTCCTGGTCCTCAGGTCTCCAGTGCAAGCTGGGCACCACCGGATAATGAAGGCCTCAGGGTGAAGAAGGATGAACAGGCGTCACGGGGGCCTGGTTTCCCTGAGGTCCTTGGCAGTTGCAGGCGGGATCCGAGGCTCCCCAGTGCTGGATGTATTGCCCACCCCAACTCTAAAAGCTGGGTGTCTTCGCACGGTACTTATTCGACCACAGAAGCATTTTCTTCAGAAAACCAATGCTGCAAATGTTCATAAATACAAGTTTGCAAAATCCTGTCCTGCTTTCATGGCAGCTCAATTGCTCCACAGCTCTAAGATGCCATTCTAAGTAAGCCTTCAGCTTCAGGTGGCAAGAAACACGCGCTCTTGTAGGCAGTCTGCAACAGGAACCAGGCTGTAGCCAAGCGCTCTGTGCTGACGTGGCACATGGTGCTGCGCTAGGAAAACAGGCACCCTGAGAACCCGCCGTGGTGGGACATCTGGAGCAGGACAAGGTGTCACTGGACGCAGCATAGCGGTGACAGCGCTTTCTTGCAGTGGGCCATCCGTGTGACACAGGCAGGACACAGACATGTCCTCTGGCCTCACCCTTGGTCACTCAGCCCTTATTTCCACTTCTAGCAGCAAGCACAGTGCTCTTACATAGAAATAAAAAATACCAAGAGGTAAACATTCTTTCAACCCTACTAAGATAAACACTATGCGCAGAGGGCAAAATACATGACTTCCATAGCACTCTGAACCGCTGCCACCCTTCGAGTCTTCTTTGCAAGCGGCTGGGTTTAATCTTGCTCTTGTGTGGAATGCAGGTGGCACCCCGTGCTCCTCGGGGAAGGCAACTGTGCACGACACTCACAGACATGCGGGCTGCAGT
>PVKS010047187.1:0-12933 GCA_004027875.1 Aplodontia rufa | reverse complement strand
TCTAAACACAAGTCCCCAGACCAGTAGGGAGGCTCTTCCAGGCATATACAGCCCCCAGGGCACACAGTCAAGACGCTGGGGGCCTGGAGCTGGTCCTCCAGACTGCGCTCCCCATTCTGCTCTGTATATGATGATTTTGGGTTTACTGTTCACAAATTGGTTTTCTGTACCGCCGTCTGGGAGGTTTCAAAATGGCAAATCTCTCCTGCTTCTTTGTGCTAGCAAATTCACAGGACTCTAATTTGTGTATATTAAAGCTGTCCCTTGGTTCCTGCTACTACCACAGCCCTGGGCCACCAGAGTCCCATGCTCAGGCTCAACTGAGTGGTTACCCCTGTGTCTGAGTTTTTATTTTGGTGTGCAGCTTCCTCCCGTCCAGGGAAGATTCCCAGTGTACCACCGGCTAGGTAGGTAGTGCTGGAAAAATTATCAATTGGGACTTCCTGCACTTTCAGCTTGTCCATGGCTCTGTGTCAGTAAACTTCTTTCCCTGGATAGTAATGAATTTGGGGAGAAATCTTGCCATCCACCCACCTCACAGTAAGCCATTTCTCCTACTGTTGGCATCCAGCATTCATGGAGAAACTCTTCACTCAGCTCTGCCATGGGTCACTGTGATGAAAAAACCCTGTTATGGATGCTTTAAGATATTCAGTGTTTTGAATATAGTATACATGATGGACTATGTGAATATCTGTAATAGAAACAGAAAGAAAGAAAGAAGGAATGGCAATATAGAAATTAAATGGGTAAAAATGAACTGACAAAATGGAAAATGTGTTATAATGTGTGGACGAAAACACATTAGGGATTTTCATGAAAGGTCATAGCACTGGGGCTAGAAATAAACAGGCAAATTAGAGAATCAATTTGATTTTGAGAACTATATATAGAAACAAGCATGTTGAAAAAAATGAAGGAGTAAAGGATAACCTCAAGATTTCTGACTTGGAAGTCACTATCTAAAATTAAAAGTAAAGACTTAGAAAAAATTAGAATTGTTGACATATTGGGGCTGGTGACTTAGCTCAGTGATAGAACATTTGCCTGGCATGCATGAAGCCCTGGGTTCCATCTCCAGCACCACAATGAAAAAAATTGCTGACATATCATGTTTGTGATTCACATAGAATATCCTGGTGAGGACATTCCACAGAACAGGAGGACATAGAGTTCAGGTAATGGCCAGAACTAGTAGCTATGTCATAATGAACTTATAAATCAAGGGTTGATTAACACCTCCCTATGGCCCCAATCTGTCTCACAATGTATTTTGGAAAATAAAGTTTCTGAAACCCAGTCACACCTATTTGTTTACATTCGGTCTATGGCTGCTTTTAAGCCACAACAGAAGATTTGAATAATAACAAAGATTGTATGAATCACAAATCCTAAAATATTTATTTTCCAGACTTTTGCAGATAATGTTTGCCAATACCTGCTGAAGATGTTAGTTAAACATTTGAGAGTAAAAGAGATTCTATAGGGAAACATCTGTAAAGAAAACCTAAAAGTTTCACCCATAATAATTAGATTTCTTTTTGAGGAAAAATATGCCTGTCTCCTTAAAGCATGGCAAAAAGGTCCCCAATGATTGTAAAGATGTCATATTAAGGGTTGATATGGGTAAGACAGTTAAAAAAATCTAACTTTTCTATTTGTTCATATGACAGTAAATGAAAATTTAGTATGAGAAAAAAGGAAAACAAAATGTGTCGAATTTCAACAGTGAAGAAATCAAATAGAGGCATGAGAATAAGTTCCTAAACTCAAGCATTATAACCACTGTGAGAACTGAAAATCAAAGTACCACTTCAAATTCCTTTGAAGCCTGAGAATCAGACTCACAACCAAGGGAGGATTAGGGATCAATAAAATAAACAGGGTGTTACAAAATAAAATGTCCATCTGGAGCTTTAAAAATACCAGCAATGGCTATATTGAAAACAGTAAAACTGAATGAGAAACCTATCACTATATACCCTTGTGTTTGGTTCTTTGCCTTATTGTGTGAATACTTCAAATTATAATTTTTTTAACAATGGGAGCAGAACTACTAGAGTGACAGGATTGCATGTTGGATAGAGCCCGCCACTGAACTTTATTTTCTACTGTATATTCATCATTTTGTATTGTATATATATCTTACCTAAAATATTTAAATTGCTTAGAAAAATATTTATATATATTTCTAGTTCAAACAGTACACGTAAAGAAAATCCTGGAGTGTTGTACAAAAAACTTAGCAGAAGCAATGTTAATGAATATTGGGTAAATAATGATTGCATAAACATATGTAGAAAGTACTAATCATAAATAGAGACAATATAGTTGACCATATTGCATATTAATATTTTCTGTACATCAAAAGACAACATTGAGAGAGTAAAACTCAAAGCCATTCAGTAGAAGATTTTTGAAATACGTATATTACAGGAAAATTGTGTGTACCCATAATTATGAGTTCCTATAAATCTTTGAAGAAATGACAGACTAACAGAAAAATGGGAAAAACTCTTGAAAAGTGAGAGGTAACAAGATAGGGCTTGTGAGATGCTTCTAATATTCTAAATCTCGACCTGGATGCTGTTTATAAAATGTTCACTTTATAGGAAACAATGAATGTATTTTATGCTTCATAGTAACACCAAGACTTATTTTCATTTTCCCAAATTAAGAAATCCAAATGGCTAATAAACAGATAAAAAGTTTCTAAGTCCCATTAGTATTCAGGGACATGTAAATTTAATATCTACATATATCAAACAGAAAGGCTGAAATTTAAATTTGATAATGCCAATAGTGGTGAACACTTCCAGGTACTGTTTTAAGAGATTTACATTTATGTGTTCATTTCACTCTCCTAAATAACCTTAGGAGGTAGGTACTATTTTTAGAACCACATTTTAGAGAGATCAATCACTTGCCCAAAGCCATGTGATAAATGGTGGAGTCAAATTTCCAACCTAGGTAGTTGGACCTACCTGTCTGAAGAGGCACAAGGATAAGTTCACTCACAAGACTGTATCCAGATTCACACTGCTGGAGTCCATGTGTGGATTCAGACCTAATACTAATTTAGGTATGGATTATTTTATCCTAGAAAGCTGGGGGTAATGACTTAGCAGTGATAAATAAAAGGGGTATGGGAGGGATGTGGAGCATTGGAGCCAGGGCAAGTCTCCTCGAAGTAAGTGAGGACCTTTTGAAAAAACTGCAAATTCTAGTATACTTAGTATTTGCTAAACAATTTTATTCCTTGGGAAGTGGTAGAGTGTATAATAGCTTTTGGTCACTGTAACAGCATACTGAGACAGGCCAAGTTTATAAAGAGCATTAATTAATTCACAGTTCTAGAAATGCAAGAGCATGGTGCCAGCACCATCTTGGCTCTGGGGAGGGCCTCCATAGCTGTTTCACATCGTGGCAGCAATATGTACAAGAGCAAGCTGTCATATTACCAGACCAGAAGTCAGAGAGTTCTAGGTGGAGCCAGGCACAGGTCTTTATAACAACCCTCAATAAAACTTCCTTAATTCCTGTTGAGAGTAGCCCCCACAGTGAATTCTTATTAGGTCCCACCTCCACCTCAGCATCCCTAAAACTAAGACTCAAGCTTTCAATACATGAACTCTTGGGGACAAACCATATTCATTCCATATCAGGGAGGAAGCAGCAAGAAACTTTGATAATGGACAGATAATTAATTTAATTTTTACTTATCAGCACCTATGCTGTGGACCATGAGACTTTAAGTAAGATCCTTCCTATTCACCTGATCAAAAATGAAATATGTAGGAAGAAATAGCAACCCAATGCTGAATTTGCAGACCTAAGTGTAAAGCCACAATGGATATGTCAGAAGGCTACTAGGGTGTTATTTATTTAAATTTATTTCTTGGAAATGAACACCATCTTAATGGCCTGAAAGTGTTAAAGTATGTCCCATAGTACCTAAATTACTCCCTAAATATAATTTATGCTTGAGAATAATCTGACTAACTTGATTTAGAACAGCAGGAAATAAGTTATGCTGCACATAAATGAAGCAGCAGTGTAATTTTAAATACCACTTGCATAGTGAATGAGAATTTTAATATTTGCAAAATTTTAAAATTACTTGATTTATTTCCCATATGTTTATACTGACATTTTTGTCCTTTATTTAATTTGGTCTACATTTACTCTTAACTGCCAAGAAAAAAATTTTCCCTAGAAATAATATAGAATATAAAACATATTCATTTTTCACAATGCTACATTTTTAAAGAAGAGAGAGGGACAGTGAGAAAGAAAGAGAGAATCAATTTTATTTAGCTTTTCATTTGACTTTTGTTGCTCCAACACTTCGTTTTGCAAGCGGTGCTGGAGTAAGAACCCACAACCTTGCACATGCTAGGCAAGTGCTGTAACCACTGAGCAGCCCACCGCTCCAGCCCCCCAGAATGCAATTTTTAAAAAAAAATTTTAGTGGGGCTGGAGCAGTGGCTCAGTGGTTTCGGCGCTGGCCTGGCAAGCACAAGGACCCGGGTTCAAACCCCAGCACCACGTACACAACTAAGTGTTGGAGCAACTCAGGCCATGTGAAAAACTAAATAAAGTTGTTTCGCTCTTTGTCTCTCTCACTGTCCCTCTCTAAAAAAATAGTAAGGAATTGAGTCATTGTACAATCATAAATGCTTACAAAGTAACAAAGTGTTAGGCATATGTTCTCAAACCAGAGTTACCCCCACATCACCCAACCCCCAGTCTCTTGATACTTCTATATTTTGCCCCTACAAGCATTATAAATGCTTAGATTGTGAATTTTTCACAATTAAATGATTGTATAAGTATTATAGGATTCTCAGGGAAGAGTCTGCTACATTGTTGATTGTCTCCCTAGATCCCACCTTATTCTCCTTCCCTCTCCCCTCCTCCACCTGTCCCCTCCCCCCACATATCTATGGCTGTCCTAGATTATGTGTTGCTATACCTTTCCTGGGTCTAATGCATGAGTTTGACTACCTTTCAGCCAAGACTGGGTTTAGCTCCAGCCTCCACCAGAATACTATTTTTAATGTTTCTCATTGTTCATGCCTCATTCCTCAGTCATAGACAGGTCAATCAATGGAATGTGAGGAATTTAGGGAACACTGTGACAAATTAGAGATTAAATTTAAAAATGTAACACTGTAAAAGCAACAAAAATTTGTATACATCCATTCAGAATATTCGTTGGTGGGAAAGTTTAAGTTTATAAGTAGTCATGATAAAAAAAACATAATTTCACAAAGTAAATTCAAGAATAGATTTAGACTCTATTATTAACAATGCATATTAAATGCTGAAGAGTATATTTTAAAATTTTATGTGATGCTTCAAATGAAGTTTAAAGTATTATCATTCACATTAAATGTCATCATGTGTAAAGCACATGCTTTTATTCTTTAATATTTTGTTTGAATAGAGTTATTCATTTAACAGCAATTTCAGTAATAAAATCAAATCAGCTTCACAGTTTTTAAAGTT
Source organism: Aplodontia rufa (assembly GCA_004027875.1). Classification (NCBI taxonomy): domain Eukaryota; kingdom Metazoa; phylum Chordata; class Mammalia; order Rodentia; family Aplodontiidae; genus Aplodontia; species Aplodontia rufa. The sequence continues at coordinate 7,422 of PVKS010047187.1, read as the reverse complement.
TTAGCAGCTGCATGTTATATTAAGAACTTTATATATTTACCAAATGACAGTCTAAGTGGTTCACAAGAAGTCTTTCAAGATGCAGAGTTTTGGGCTTCAGAAGTTGAAGAAAACAGAACAACAGGAAAGGAAGACATTTCAGGAACATGTGATGTCCCCAAGTCCTGAGATAGAAGCAGGACTTGAGGGAATTGAAGACAGTCCCTAGTGGCTGGCAAAACCATCCTGCCTCACTTTGGGGATCTGGAATAAGGTATAAATGGAGTGCGCATGCCCTCACTCTGTTTCCTTTTTCTTCCTATTTCTAGCGCTGTCTTGATCAAGTTCATGGACCCTAAAGAGTTCCTTTTCTTGGATGAATATAGGAAAAAAGTTAACCTGTAAAGTTGATTAGGGATCAGAGTGGGAGGAAGGTTGTGGTATCTGATGGAGAACAGTAATTTCTAATGTGATGAGTAGTGGAGGGCTGTGTCTTTGCAATAGGTCTGAAGCTAGAAATCTTTAGGATATGCAACAGCCTGGAATGAAGAGTGGCTGCTAATAGCACATTTGTTACATAAATAGTTAAATCGTATTAGCTGAAGGTGTTGTCAAGAGGATAACACAGTTGCTTGGGTAGGAATAAAAGCAAACCGAGAAGGAAATTAATGACTTCTTCAAAGGTAGACGAGAAATTGTGACCAACTAGTAACCCTCTATGCTCTGGTTAGCTGTTGCTTGTTTCTCAGACTACGGTAGGAGGAGGAGAGTTGGAAATATCAGTTGTTAGCTTGTGAGACTGCCACTTAAAATTCTTTTTAAGTTATTTTTTGAGTCACAAAATATAAAACCACAATATATAAAACTAGACAACAATGAAAAACTGTAAAATGAAAAATGAAATAAACTCTAGTATCACCACAATGGAACAATGCTAACTATACTTATAGCTTTTTGTAATTATTATTAAGCAGCACCCGTTGACTATAAGCCCCTGTAATAATGCAATATGCATTCTCAACATTATTTTGTTGTTGAAGGATATATCTTATTTAATCAACACCAGAATACCATTAATTATCAATTGCAGATTCTTATTTTTAAACCAGCTGGACTTAGAAACAACTTCTTTTGGTGACCAATGGGTGCCTTTTCTATGTCACCAAAATATTGTGTTGTACATATTTTTAAGGTTAGAATATGTTGATTTATTAAATACAGTGTCCATCTGAATGTGTATATGCAGATACATTTTACATCTTATTTCAATGTAATTAAACCTTAGGTAGTTAATTTAAAAGGGGGAACCCTACTAGTTTAGCTTTCATTTGATTAACTGGAAATGGGTGGGGGATTTATTCTGAGAAACAGTTTCTGAAGAGAACATATAAGGCAGTAGAAAGATGTCATGAAAACCAGAGATACCTGTATTAATATTACGTATCTACTATTTAATACCTGTTTTTTCTTCTAATCTTTTGAGAAGTTACTCTGCTTCTCCATTTTCTCCAATGGAATATGGGAATAATTATTGTTACTTTGTAGGGGTATTGTTGGTGTCAGTGAAATGATATGTGCTTGGTACTATAAAAACAGAGTGTAATGCCTGGTCCACAGTAACTGTTCAAGCTATGTGAATTCTATGTCTTTCCCAGTAAACAAATAGGTAGATGAAGCTGTATTTGTGTTATAAAGTTATTAGAAATTCCTAAATGAAGGTAAAGGTCTGAGAAGATGTCATCATATTGAATAATATAATCCAATGCACTTCAAGACTGGAACTCAAAGAATCTTGATAGACAACTGTACTGAGCCAGTTTCCAATAGCCATGAATTTCAAGGATGAATTTTGGCTTTATTTAGTGCTAGCAGGTTATTTTTAGGACAGGCCCCAGGAGACCAAGTAGATAATATGCCTCAGAAGGCTTTAAGTCATACTTTATAGACATGACTTTCACCTTGAATGTACATTATAATTACCTGAGTGCTTTTTAAATAGCCAATTTCAGAGTCCCACCTCCAAAAATATTGATTGAATTGGTCTGGAGTGGAGCCCCAGGATCAGTGTTTTTTATGGTTGCTGTTTTTAAATACTCCAAGTGATTATTATGTACAACTCAACTGTTTTAAGGTAAAGATGAAGCCCAGCCCTGGTTTATGCAATCTTTGCCTCAGTCCCTTCTCTGGCCAGAAAATAAACAAATACTTCCTTCTTAATATTTTTTCATATGAAATACCAATACAGTGTCTTGTACTAAACTCCTTCAGCATTCCAATTTAATATATTAGTGAATACAATAAAACAAGAAACATGAAAGGCAGAACGCCTATCACCTGGTGGAGATTAGTATATGTTAGTTGCTCAATTGCTTGTTTATATCTGAGCCTATAGTACAAATTGCAGTAGTCATTCTGGATTCTTTTTTCTTTTGTAAAGAGACAGGGACAGTGAGAGAGAGAGAGAGCTAGAAAGAGAGAATCAATTTTTTTTATTTTAGTTTTTCATGACTTTCTTTGCTCCAACGCTTCGCTGTGTACGTGGTGCTGGGTTGATTTTGTGTCCAAGTGCATGCCAGGCAAGCACTGCAATCGCTGAGCCATTGCTCCAGCTGCATCATTCTGGGTTCTTAATGATCTTAAAAAATAGAAATTTGAAATCAAAATAATACTGAAACTGATAAACTTTTTGAAATATTTGAATTTATTTCCAAATATATTTTGAAATTGAATATATAACTTCCAAATAATGTATTGCAATGTTTACATATTTATAAATCTTCAATTTAAATTATGTATATATATTTATTTATAAGGAAATAGATGCTAGTACTCCAAAATAGTTGTCATTGTTTCAATCAAGAAATGTAAAGGAAGCCTAGTAGAACAGAGGGAAAAGAATGGCAGAGGAGAGAAAGGAAAGGAGAGAAAAGTGGAAGGGACTAGGGGAGACATAAATACTGTATAGTATACTTTGCACCTCTGAGATACTAAATAGTTCCCACACAATCATTAAAGTAGAAAAAAAATATATATATATAATCAAAGGGATATCAGTAGAGGAAAGGGACGATGGAGGGAGAAGGAGAAAGGGGAAATGCTGGGGAGCGAATTGGGCAAAATATATTGGTATAATGTGTGCATGTATTAATGTATAACAAAAAATTTCTTCAATATTGTACTACTGTAATGTACAAATAAGATTTTTTAAAAAAATGAAATGCATACAATTTAAAGGGAAAATAGTATTTAATTTTAAATTATCCTTCCTATCCAGTGTCTATTATTATTTCAGTTATTTGAAGTTGAAATCCACAAATGCAAATATTATCTGTGTCAATATAAAAATCATATGTTATGTCCACATATTTTTATATAATCCATTTATTTTTTGATCCATGTTTTCCACTTATAGGCAGTTTGACAGATCTGTTGAAAAATGGAGGCGTTTCCATTATGACATGAAAATATTTAATCAATGGTTAACAGAAGCTGAACAGTTTTTCAAAAAGACACAAATTCCTGAGAATTGGGAACATGCTAAATACAAATGGTACCTTAAGGTAAGGTCTGGGGATTTCTTTTTCTGAATTGTTTTCATCTGTACCACAGTATCATAAGTGTTTAACTTGTTTAAGTTCAGGTTGTGATGGATGACCAAAATTTATAATTCCTGACTTTTGTTGTCATCACTGTACTTACTACAAAATCATCACAATAAACATGTTGGGAGACTTGCAATGAACTTTTTGTGAAAGGATGAGGCTATCACTTTAGACAAAGCTGATTCATCTAATGAACTGAAAAGTGTAATTGCATCTGTGTTGCAGGGAATCATCTTACAACAGGGTATACTACGGCTTTAGGATAGGATGGTATGTTTCTGCCTTATGTTGGAACCTATCCAGGAGGAAAACTTGTGGTATACTTAGCAATAATGAAGTAGCTAGAAATATCCATCATGATAAAATTACAGTTCTGTTTCTCTAAAGACAATTTGTGGTGATGTAGCAATATTTCTATATATCCTATTGACAAAATGCCTTCTGAAATAGACCAGAGGCCAAAACAATGCTGAGTTAATTGGTGGTACTTATTGACTTTTTTATGGTTTATGTTAATGGAGATGCAACATATGGATTATAACCACTGTGTAGTTTAATTTCATCTTGTTGTGTCTTTTGAATACACAGATAAAAATAAATTGGATTGTGGAGTATATAATTTAGTTGATAAATTATATAGTTTAGGTATAAGAAATATTGTGTTTATTATACCAAGACCTAAGTATTTCTGTAGCTTTTTTAGCTCAAGTTGTTTGCGTTGTAATTTTCAATCAAGCAGATTTGAATTGTGGCCAATTTTTAATGCCAGAAAATACTGATTAAGACAGATGAAGGCAAAGAAAATGAATTTTATTAAATCGTTTAGGCATGTAAAAATTCATAAAAAGTATATGATATTCATAAAACTATATGATATTAGTCTTTACAATTCTCCATTCTCAAATATTTTATATAGCAAACATGCCTTTTGATATTAAGGATTTAAACATTCAAACTCCTGTGTTTGCCAAGCTATGTAAACAAGGAAAATGAACACTTTAAAACACTCTATAATTATATATGTAATTTTAAAATATTTAATTATACATATATATACATATATATGATTGCCAATATGCTATCATAGGAAGTTTTTTTAATAGCATTGAGGTGATTTTTGACCTATTGTAGAATGAAGAGGTCTCTCACAGAAAGGCATAAATGTATTAGTCATATAACTTGTTCTTCAGGAGACATATAAACCTCCTCTACTTCAAAAGACATCTGACACAGGGTAGATAGTCTGTATTTTTATTATCAAATTAACGTGTACCCATTGTGAAAAATCAAGCAACATAAAATGTATATATACCTCCATTGTACTTCCCAAAGTATAGTATTTTTTTTCCGTTTTGGTTGTACTGGGAGTCAAAACTAGGACTTTGTTGTGTATTCTAAGTTCACATTCTACCACTGAGCAATACCATAGCCCTTGGTATGGCTTTTGATACATATTTCAGTTTGAATTTCTTGAGAAGACCCCTTTGAGATGGAGATTTGCCTTGAGAGTGATTATTAGGAAGTACTTTTGAGATCAAGCAATTTGTTCATAATGTACCTATGGTTAATTGGGTATGTGTGCACCCTCGTGTGTTTGTTCTTGAGGTCTATTAATCTTGGATCTCTGAGTTTTTCAATTTTATTTAAAATATGAAATCTTTCAGCCATTATTTTTAAAAAATAAGGTAACTCCAAATACATATGTATTGGGTTGATTAAATCTGCCACACTAGTCAATGATGTTCTGTTCATTTCTTTCTGTATAGCTGGTTTATGTAATTTCTATTGTAAATTAATCTAATATTTTGTCATGTCTGATTTGTGATTAATTCCATCTAGTGAGTATTTTAAACATTAGTCCTTATTATTTTCATCTCTTAGAACCGTAATTTAGGTATTTTTATATTTTCAATTTGTCTATTCAACATGATTCAATATTTCCTCTATATTCTTAAGAATATGGAATACAGTTATGTTAATGACTATAAAGTCATTGTCTGCTAATTTTATCATCTATGTCAATTCCTGATCATTTTTTGTTGATCTACTTTTTCTCATGATGAGTATGGTTTTAATGCTTCTTTGGATAACTGGAAATTTTTGATCATATGCAAGACATTGCAAATTTTAACCTTTCGAGTCCTTGTTATTTTTTCATTCAAATTTAAAAAATTAACCTTTATTCTAGGGCAGTTAATTTAGTTGAAAACAACATGATATTTTTCAGATCTTGTTTTATACTTCGTTAGTTATGACTAAATAGAGCTAATGTTTCCTTTCCACTAAAGAAAAGCGCTTCTGAGCATTCTGAAGCCCTGTGAATGATGAGGTATTTCACTGTGACTTGTGGCATCAGGCATTATTACCAACTAAATGTAATTTCTGGTGATTGTTTCCTTTAGTTCTTTTATGTAGTTATTTTTCTAGCTTTCGGTATTTTTCTCACTTATATGAGCTGATTATGACTCATCTGAAGAATGAAAGGGAGCATTCTGCAGTATCCAAAGTTCTCCCTTGGTGTATCTATCTCATTCCTAGCCCCCTTGGCCTCCTTGCATTCTCAGCTCCCTTTTCTGAACTCAGATAGCTCACATGTCTTTATGAGCATTCACTTCTCCTTTGTGTTCATATGGAAATCTCTCTAGGCAGGCTGCCTGGGCAGTTGTTGGACTCACTTCATTTCTTTTCAGTCTCTCAGGGGTCAGTGTCCTTCATTGTAACTCCATTGTTGCATATAGTTTTGTTTGTTTTACTTTTTAAAACAGGAAGTTTGAAACACTTGCCCCTTTACTTCAAATTGGCAAGAAGCATAAGTCAAACCAAATGATTCTGACGTCATTTGATCTTTTAATACATTACTGCTATGCAAGCTTGCAACTAACTATATATGGTAATTTTGCATATTGGAGAATATTGAAAAGTCCTCACTTCTTGACAGTATAGTATAGTGGCAATTGATGAGTATTCATCAAAACTTATCCATTTTAATTGTTGAAAAGTTTATGTCTATTTTAGCCTATTTCTTTGTCAATCAGTAGATGAAGTAATAAATTGAATTCTAAACACCTAGGGGAAATTTCTTCTAGTGAAGGAGCCATAAATGATATGACAAATCCTTTAAATAGTTGAGGTGCTCCTTGGTTATTGTAAGTACAAAATCATGCAAATGTGAATACATACATACATACGCATGCATGCACAAACACACACACATGCACCTACACACACACAGAGACACACATACACACAAATAAGATGACTGAGGTTGTTTTATTTCTCAGTAAGTTTTGATACAAGGTCCAGTGAGACAATGTAAGACACCTCCATTGATAAGGTAAATGGAAGGTTTGCAAGTTTCAGTTGTATTGGCCAACATCATTATAGATACATGATGAATAGAAGAGTTTAAATATTTTCTGTGAAATTATTTTTAAAACAATGTATATAACATATATAGTGCAACAAATCTGTTACCAGAAGGAATATTTGTTGGCATGAAGCAGCAATGATTATTTTGAGGAAAAGTAGCCAAGTAGCCCATATGTTAAGCAAAACTATTACAGAGGTATATTAGAGTTTGAAAACTAATTTAAGTGAAAAAATAATTTCTAGCTATGAAATGAAACAAAACATGTATACATTATAAGGTTGGCTGCATATATTTTAACTGAACTGTAATCTATTTATTATTTTCAAACTTAAAAGAGAAATCAGTACTTGTGAGACTGAGGTAGGAGGATAGAAATTTTGAGGTCCTCAGAAAGTTATTGAGGCCCTAAGCAACTTAGCAAGATGCTATCTCAAAATAAAAATAAATAAATAAAGAAAGAAAGAAAGGCAG
>PVKS010047186.1:0-12933 GCA_004027875.1 Aplodontia rufa | reverse complement strand
CTACACTAGATACCCATTTAACACATGAGTTCTTCTGGGGGAAACTGCAATAGATGAAACCCATAGTAGTTTATCTATGCGTTGGCATCACCCCTGGTTAACAAAGTTTATACACATTGATTGCTACTGTTTTGACAATGTTTCCCCCTCATCTGTATCCTGTATCGCTATATACTTCTAATAAATGTGAAAAAAAGAAAAAAAATAAACGGTTCCTTGTAATGCATAGAGTTAAATTCTCCATTGAGTTCCTAATTGTATCGTCATACCCACCCAACACACACACCTCCTTACCCTTGGACCTCTTCCTCCTCAAAATTCTCAGTGAGGAACAGTAATGTCTGGTGACTATTTCTTATAGATTATAGAATATATTCTAGCATTCCATGCTCTTAAGTTAATTAAGTTTGATAAGGTTTTTCTGGCTTTCTTATGGGCTTGTCTTTGATCTCTTATTAATGATTACTATTCACATCTTATTAAGAAAACTATGTATTATACTCTCATTAAGCATGTTTTGTACAGGGCTCACAGCAACAGTCTGGCATGGAAAGCCTTGAGTTTAAGGGTAAGTACATTATAATTTAGTGTAACTTTAAAATGTAACACATGAAGCTATTTGCTTTATAACCACAACTAAACTATGCAAATTTAAATTCATGTGCAGAGGAAGAGTGTTTTCTTCTAACCTTTTTCAACCCTTTAAAAATATTTTTAATTAACCAGTTGTCCCTTTCAGAGTTCTAATTGCCCTAAACTATTTTTTTTACTGTTGGGGGAAAAAAGACATTCTTGGATTCCTCTTTTGGGGTGTGCATTGTACAAGACCAGAGCCATGTGGTATTTTGACCTTTCATAGTGCCCTTCCTCAGGCCCCCTGATAAGTGGCAAAGACAAAATGTGTTTGAAAATGAATTTCCCATGCCCTGCTTCCCTCACCTTTCAGCAAACAGCAGAATAGGCACCTTTTAACTAGTGATCTTCGAAGCTTGGAACTTATCTTAAAGAAAAATAATTAACTAATAGTATGATACCCCTGCCATTCCCAACCTATTTTGTATAACATAATTCCTTTCTTGGTGAATTGAATAGTAAACAGCATAATTTCTTGCTTCCTAGTTAGGACCTGGTTCAACTAATAAAAGTAAAATTTCTTTTTAACCTCAATTGGAACTGAAGCTATTATATAAAAGTCAGATTTTTTCCAGCTTTTGGAGTAGTTTTGAGTCTATGTGGAACAGATAGAGATCACATACAATTATGCAAAAAACATTTAACTTCCTTCGGGACATTATATAAAAATGCCATCATGAGTTACCAGGCTCAGTTACTAGTTGAGATTACTGTTAAGAAGATCCAATGAATGTGCAGTTTTGCCTTATAGCATTTCTGTGAAATAGACATCCTTAAGTTCCAGGTATTTGTCTTTTGCCAGAAAGTTTTATTTGAGTTGGCATGGGGACTTAAGTATGTGCACATTTATAAGTCCACATTTTCCCCTAAAGATATTAAGAATATTTCTGAGACTATATATTTAAAAATTGCAGCAAATGATAGAAATGTGCAGTGTGCACATACTTAAGTATGTGCTAAATTGGAGGTTAGTTTTTCCCCTCAGCTAATTAGTAGCTATTGAATGGTTAAGTGGGCTTTAAAGTAGACAAGACAGCAAAGGAAATCCATCAGGAATGCCACATCCTAAGCACTTCAGCAGTTACTGGGTATTTTGAAACACATGCTTTATTTTCTCCTTTAGACTGGCATGTTCTTGTCAGTTATAAAGAGAATATAAATTAAGTTCAAAGTGTAGATCTAGATTACTGAAGGAAGGAATGGTCATAATCAGGTCAGCTATATCTTAAGAGAGATAAATTCAACACAATATTAAATACAATTTTTGTATTATAGTTTAGAAACTAGATATTTTATTTTTCCTTGTTAAAATAACTAATATTACACATTGTTTACAAACCACAAAATAAAAGAGAAGCAAGAATTTTTCATTATTATGAATTATCTATAAAATTTAAATTATATTATAGAATACACCTAAGTAGAACATTATAAATGTCCCATTAAGATTTCAAAATGGGAAAAGATGAACATTTTGAAGCATTATATCTCCTCTAGATATATGAGTTTTGCATGAAAAATAATTAACTATAAATGACTTCTATATTAATGATTGTGCATGACTATTTTGTCATACACACAATCTAAGAATATTTAGTTTTGCATCAGTATTGCAATTTAGGTAACATAATATTCAAATATTTCATGTTCTATCACATGACTATTTCATAGGTGATTTTTATACCACAATGATCTTTTTAAGAATTTTAAAAATAGATTTTATTATTACTAAAATATTCTATAAATTCCTCAAATATATATAATAGTTAAAGATCTTTTAAAGATCTTTTAAAAATTATGGTATGGGACTTTCTCATGCATTCTACTTGTATTCTTGATGAAGAAAACAGATTTTAATGGCATAAAGTTACAATTAAAATTTATAATGACAGCATTATTGTTCCATTGAATTCTTAGTGCATGCCAGCATTGTGCTGTATTTTACATTTGCTCTGATTTTATCTTGAAAACAACTCAAGGAATTCAGTGCTATTGATGTCATCTCCATTTTATAGAAGAAGAAACTAAGGTCTGAAAAATTAAATAGTGTTTAAAGGATTATTTAAATAGTTAAGTTAGTTGAGTCCAGGTCTGTCTGATTTGGAAACCTTTCTCCTAATCACCTCTCAGTGCTGCTCAAATATCAGAGAATTAATTTTTGCTTAGTTTTATAAGTAGTTCCAGACATAGTTGTGGAATACTTACTATGCAGTAGGCACTGTGCAAATTCATTCTTGAGATCATAGAACTGAGATCATACTGATCATAGATCACTTAAATAATCATAAAGGCACAGATGATCTATATTCAACTACCTTAGTAATTTTTGGATCATGGATACAGCATATTCATAGTACTACCTTGCACAGACCCTTAGGAAAAATCCTACCTGATATCTCCAACCTTGTTGTATCATGTCCATGTCGTACACCTTCCCTGGTGTGGGGCACATGGTGGGTTCTTGGAAATGCTAGTAGTAATAAGGATATTTTCCAGTTTAAATTAAGTTTTGTTGCTTATCAGAGGCCTTTTGTGGGCAATTTAATATCTTTATCATACAAGACATTTGAATAAATGTTTCTAAAACTATGAGAAAAAGATATGTCTCATCTAGGAGTCACTCTTTTAAAACATTACTAGGACTTTGTTTTTATGCATGTTCCTAAACTTAAACTAAATTGAATTTAACTGAGGTTTTACTTAAACTTCTATCTTTGGCTATCTTAAAATGTTCATACATTAGGCAAAACTAATCTATGGTGTTAGAAGCTTGAATATTGATTATCGATTAGGAAGATGCACAAGGGAAGCTTTGGGGTGTTTGGATATGTCATTATTTTTTTATCTGAACAGTAGTTATATAGATACCTAATGTGTAAAAAATCTATCAGATTATATGGTTCAACTTGGTGCCTTTGACTGAAGAGTTGGATGGAATGGTTTAAAAGAGGAGAGTAAGGGATTAGAGAACACTACCATCCTAAAACTTCCTTTCACTTTTTTGACAAGTCCATATATACTTGAAGGCAAAGAAAGTGCTGTGTTAATTTTTATATTTCTGGTGTGGAGTGGGAGAGAGGATGGAGGCAAGTGGAGGAGAGGTAGGTAATATCACTTCATAGCATACTCACAGCTCAGTAGCTTCATAATAAACCCAGCTCCACTCTGCATTGCCACCTCTAACTGTAGACATATGTTTTTTTCCTTGATTTGAAGACAGCAAAATTGAGCAGCATTTTGATTTTGGAATCTAAAAAAGTAGAGTAGATCGTGACCTGATCACATTTGTATACGTATCGTCCCTTACTTGCTTTCTTACTTGGGTCTCCGTTCGCCATCTTCCTGTTTGGTTATGTGAGAGCAGAAACTGTATCTTTCGCTTTTCACTATTCAGTAAGTACTGAATGAATTGGAATTTTTAGGGTGGAGAAGAGATGACAAAAGGAATGATTTAATAGTGTTGAGAAAATAAAGGGCTGTCCTTAGGCAGCTCTCCTCAGGGAAGATGGTAACACATCTTTCCTATCTCTCTGTCAAAGATAATATGATAGAGACAAGCCAGGATTATAGAAAGATTTAAGTTTTCCATATGGAGAAGCCAGATTTAAGGTCAGGAGGAAGGACTAGAAAGGGTGATGTGAACATTTATGACAAGCAAGAGCCCTTGGAGTCTACATTTGTAAGCCTTTTTGTTCCCACATACCTCAGTTTATGACATAAATCTGGAAAAACTTCGTATGCTCAGTTGACCTGGAATTACATGTGACTTTACTTTGTAAGAAATACCTGTGCATAAGGAAAGCACATGGGAGTTCATGTTGTTGTCCAGTTAGGAAATTGAGCCAAAAAGCTTTTGAAAATTCCTTTAGAATCTTTGTTCCAGGCTGTACTTTAGCATATAAATGCCTTGGAGGGTTAAAGGTCTTATGTTTGGTTGGAGACTCATTTAATGATTTCTTCTGGTCTTTCACCAGCTGAAAATATTTTCAAGTTGCAGATATACAACACAGTAAACCCATTAATTCTTTAAAGGGAATTAGAATTTTCTAAATGTATTCCATTCCTGGGCCTTGCCTATTTTGAAGCCAAAATAAAAGCAATGTGATTCTGTGAAAAGAATTGATAGTTGAATGGATGCACTAGGACAGAGGAAGCAGACCTAGTGTGTATAAAATTTAATAAAGTAAAACTCTTGATAACTTTAATGGGCTCCTGACTTCTACCTAGCTTCCATCATCAAATGGAGCCAGGCTAAAATTTTTGTTTTCTGACAAACCAGGAAGTAAAGAGACAGATCTTCATATTCCCATTACTCTCCAAGACCAGTTTCCCATAATCTTGCTAACAGAATAGGTACCAAATACTGAGAGATTTCAGTTATGCTATTGTATCCTGGAAAACACACTCAGTTTCAGAATCCACATTCATCCCCATTGCTAATTAAACCCAAGTGAGCAGCTGTTACTAGATGGCACCAAACCATAGCCTATACCAGGACAGAGTTGGATGATTTAGCCAGACCCTGGAAACTGAAGTCTCCAGCTGCATAAGTGTGCCACGACTAGCTTGTTACTCTCACAATATTGGATTCCATCTGTTTTGTGAAAGTGGGTTTTGGGGTTCTATTTTTCCTCCTTAAAATAGCTTTATAGAAGATGGTGATTAAAACATCACAACGTAAAAGGGCTGACTTAAATTATTCAGTGGAATGGGGAAAAACTAACATCTGGATCAAGGATGACTCTTGACTATGAAAGTAGGCATAGAAATTGCAACTAGTGAAAAATTCTGAGTGTCCAAAAATGTATGTTAAAAAACATGTATCGCCCACTAGAATAAGTATTTACCACAATTTTAATGTTTTAAAGCTTTAATATAAGATTCTTATAAATAAATGGGAAAGATATGTAAGATAAGAGAAAAAGTATTATAACAGTGTGATTACAATTGTGTTTATAAATAAATTATGGCAAATGTAATGGAACTTCTGACTACTAAAAATCAAGTTTTCAGGAGACTTTAATGAAATGGAGAAAGCTCCTAATCCAAAGTGATAACACCTCAGGCATTCAGTATGATCCTGATTATGTGCTTATTTGTAAACTGTATTTAAGCACCAAGGAAAAAGTCCTGAAAGGAGAATAAATTTTTTAAAAAGATACAGGGGTTGGGGTTTTAGCTCAGTGGCAGAGCGCTTGCCTAGCATTCGCAAGGCCCCAAGTTCGGTCAACCCTTAAAAAAGAAAAAAAGATACAAAGGTATCTGTGTAATAAGAGTATGGGTAATTGTTTCTTTCCTTCATAATATTATTTGATTTTAGACTTTAAGAAAAAGTATATGGTAGTTCTTTCATCAGAAAACAAACCAAAAACATTAAAACAAAATATTTCTCCTTGCTAAAGCATGGATCCTCCTTAGAAGTTCATACTGGGTGCAGTCGTGCACACCTGTAATCCCAGTATTTCAGGCTGAGGCAGAAGTATTGCAAGTTTGAGGACAGCCTCAGCAACTTAAAAAGACTCTATCTCAAAATTAAAGAAAAAGAAAAGGAGTGGGGATGTAGCTTAGTGGTAAAGCACTCCTGCGTTCAGTGCCCCACAGTAATAACAACAAAAATTAAAGTTCATATTTTAGAATGGAAAAACTTTGACTTAAAAGCCAATCAAAGGTAAATTTTTACCATAAAAAAAGAAGGTTACATACTGCCTTTCTGAGATAGTTGATAGTAGACTTAGGACAAACCTTTTCAACTTGAGCACTCTTTAATGTTTACTTTAATGTTTACTTTTATAAGAAAAAAGCTCTGAGGTTGGCAAACTAAATGATTGCTCCCCACTCCTTGCCTCAAGTGTCTCTGATCATCTGGTGTCATCTGCCTTTGACATGCATAGGCATACATGTGTTTTATGTATCACCAGTTAGAGAACTTTGTCAATCCTCCTACCAAGCATTTTTTTATAATTCTTTTTTTTATTAGAAGAATATAGAAATACAGTTGAGGGGGAAACATTATCAAAACATTAGCAATCAATGGATATAAACTTTGTTATCAAGGGGAAAAGCCAGATCATGGATAACCACCTTGGATTTTACCTATTGCAGTTTCCCCCAGAAGAACTCATGCGTTAAATGGGTAGTTCGTGGAGGAATGACATTGGCTTCTGGGATGGTTCCCCCATCTTCCCAATCTCCAGACTCCTATGAGTTCTTCATATACCCTCCCCCTCCCCATCCCCCTCCCTACACCTCCAAGTATCCTATAGAGCCGTCCCCCTAATGCTCTGAAAGTCATTCAATTTGCAGTTTTGTTAGGTTAGCCGTCTGCCCTACTGCTTCTCCATATATGCTAGCATCAACAGATGAGAGAAACCATTCGGCCCTTGAGTCTCGGAGCTTGGGAGACTTCACTAAGCATAATTCTGTCCATCTCCATCCATTTGATTTCGAAAGCTATAATATCGTCCTCTCTGATGGCCGAGTAGTATTCCATAGTATATATGAACCAAAGCTTTTGTATCCACTCGTCCAGTGAGGGGCATCTGGGTTGGTTCCATAATCCAGCTATAGTAAATTGAGCTGCTAAAACATTGATGAAGCCACATCGCTATAATATGCTGATTCTAAGTCTTTTGGGAAAATTCCCAGGAGTGGTATAGCTGGGTCATAAGGTGGTTCCATCCTTAATTTTTTGAGGATTCTCCATACAGCTTTCCATAGTGGCTGAACCAGTTTGCAGTCCCACCAGCAGTGTAGTAGTGTTCCTCTTTTCCCACAGCCCCTCCAGCATCTGTCGTTGTTTGTATTTTTCGTTTTTGCCACTCTAACAGGAGTGACTACCAAGCATTTTTTAATGTTTTTTTTTAACCCTTTATCTAGCCACTTAAAAAGTCTGCCTTTCTGGCTTTTCATGTAAAGATGTAGCGTTGTTTCCAATGCATTTGAAAACACTAGTTCTTACCAACCTTATAGGGCAGTCCTTTTTATTGACTATTCACATGAAGTATTTCAGCACAGAATTTTGATTAGAGGAATCTGGTTCAACAGCTTTTGCCATGGCAGAGTGCTGAAATTCTTCCAGGAGGCTAAAATATGTGGTGATTTGAATTATCTAAAATTCCACAGGAAAATGCAATATGATTTCACAGCAGGAAAAGACCTTAGAAATAACTTAATCCCACTCCATTTTACAAATGAGGAAATTGAAGCCAGAGAGTTTAAAACCCAGAATTTAAAACCCAGTTGGAAACAGGTCTTCTGACTTTTCACTGTGGTCTTTTTAATACATTATCCTTAGGGTAAGTTCCTAAATGTCATTATGCAGTATCTGGGGATCACTAGCCTATATGATTGTTTTTATAGTTACAAATGTTTACAGTGAATTTAAAGTTTTAGCTGGGTTGGAGGCATAGCTAAGTGATAGAGTATTATCAGGCCTTGGGTTCAACCCCCAGCACCATAGAAGAAAAAAATAAAATAAAGCTTTACTCTAGTTGCAGTGTTGGCAAAGTGTAACAAGTTTAAGAAAAGAAGCAAGTGGAGGAAATGGAGAGGAGAGTGGTGGCAGCTGAACAGTAACACAGGTTTATTGGGAGAAACCTGCGGAGGAGGCCCCAGTGGAGTCTGGGACCCGATGTCCACTTACAGACTTGGGGTAGATATAGAGGGTGTGAAGGAAAAGAGGATTATAATGTTGCTAAGGAGTTGCCAAGAAAGGTCCTTATGATGACGGAGTGTTTAGGGTTTCTTTGCATGATGGTGGAGTGTTGTAGGTGGGTTTGGGGTTTATGGATTAGGTGGGTTGAAGTTTTAGGAATAGTAGATGAAGGTGGATCTTGTTCTAAGATGGTGTTTGAATAAGATTCAAAATGGTATTGCCTAGGTCAAGTTCTGCCTAACAGCAAGGACATCACTACAGCTTGAAAACATGTGGTCTCAGCATAGCAAGGTTTTCCTCATTTTTCTGCAGAAAATTCTCATTTTTCCTTAGTCTAATTCTTTTAAGCTTAATTTTTTCCCCAGAGTTGGAGAAGAAAACTCTTTTATCAGTATTATTTTTATTGAAATAACTGTATTCGAGTTTTATTTTGACCTTTATTTGTCAAAGCTTTTGACAGTTATTTTGAATGTAATTTTTAAGTTAAAGAGAAACATGAGAAAGTCTTATTAAGGAAGAAAAATCAGTTTCACTATAGATTATTGTTCTGAAAAGCATAACTAAAAATTTTGTAGACATTTGCAGACATAGTCTTTCCTCCTGGCTACTAAAATGAAGATATCACAACAGCTGCAAAGGATTGCTTACGCTGTTGGAATTCATTTCGATACAGTGGAGTTTTATTATTTTTTTAACTCCCTCTCTAAAGTTTTTTGATAACAGGTGTGACTTTTAACCTTTCAAACTTAACCTCATACTACTGAGTAATTTTGTAAAGGCAAAACAATCCAGAATATGTGGGAAACAAATTTAAGAAAGATTTATAATGTTTCTTGTCATTTTGAGCTCAAGCGATAGATCTTACAAAATGCAGATATACTAAAAATTGAAATAAGTAAGTGACTGTTGGGTTAGAAGATAATTTGACCTCTAGTCTAATTGATTAAAGGCCTTAGACTATTAATACAATTTTAGATTGTATCTTAAATATAAAATAAATACTTAATTTAAAAATAATTCACTGAGATTGTAACACACAAATTCTTATGCAATTTGTGTAGTTTATAATGGAAATTCAAAAGGTTTTCTATGAATAAGATCCATAAAAATTTTGAAAGTGAGCATTGTTTATGTGTCTTAATGAAAATAGTGAAGGTATTAATTGAATTAGGTTCACTGTAAGCCCCAAAGATACACTTAACCTCCAGATAATCCTTTGGACAGCCTGTGTGTTGTAATCCAAACTTCAGTAGACACCACTACTATTTTTGACTTGTGTAAAGCTTAAGTACGGTAGACATAGTTTTAGGCATTTCTAATTGTCCTTAAATATATCATTATATATAAACATTAAACAACAGTGAATATGAAAATGTAATATTCATAGTGTATATAAATATTTGTCCAAAATGTCATCAAATTTTTCCTTGTAATACCCTATATGACAATAAATGCTTGTAATTTGGATTCACATGTTTATAAGATTCTCAAAGGCAGATTTCCAGATTATAAAAGGAAAACTGCCATTGTCTCCCTTTTTCTCTGTCATCATTCTACACATGGATCACTGTAGTAGCTCCTACCCTGTTCTTATCTTCAGTGTTTCCCCTTCTAGTTCATCCTCATATTATCACCAGATCAGTCCTCCCAAAATCATCATATCTTCATCCTGTTGATTCTTGCTTGGAAAATTTCAGCACTTTCTGATTTTTGTTACCCACTTTAGTTTTTTGCTTCCCCCAAAACAACACCTAGTCCTCCTCACTGTTCCCTCATAAGAAGTCCTTATTGGCTTACGTTACTATGTGAAGGTGTCTAGCATATGTGTTGTCACAGTGCTTCCTTTCCCTCTGCTCCTGTTTATCTACCTGAAACCAACTTTCCTTCAAGACTAGTTCCAATTCTGCATCTTAGGTCAAGTTTCAGGAGCTCCTCTTTGGATTACTCTGGTCCAGTTTTATCTCCCTATTCCGCATTCTCTTGATGTTCATGTTATACCTTCAAGTTCTAATTACTTTATTGTCTTGTTCAGTAGTTGTTTCTTGTCTGGAAGTACCATTTTCCAGGAAACTTATCTGAAGCAGTGGTTCAAGCTTGGAAGTCTCTAATAAGTTATCCAAGTGATTCCAGTGATGGTTTATTTACTTGGTGTCACACAAACTGTGCAGTACACATTTGAATTGAACAGAATTAGCTATAGAGTTTGTATGAAATGTACTTTAGGTTTTTTGAAAACTTATTATCTGAGTATGTTATTTATTATATGAGTAGTGTTACTTTTCATCTCTGTGATAATTAGCTAGCAGACCCCTTTCTCCCCAGTTTCTGTGTTGCTGAGAGAAATTTTCAAATGTTTCAGTCACATGTACATATTTTAAAAATCAATCACATGTACCCTTTATTTTTAAAAAAAAATCCCTCTTGGAGCTGGAGCGGTTGCTCAGTGGTTGGAGCACTTGCCTAGTATCACAAGGATGCGGTTCAAACCCCAGCATCACATAAGCAGCTCAGTGTTGAAGAAACAAAGGCCAGATGAAAAACTACATAAAATTGATTCTTTCTCTCTCCCCCCTTCCTCTTTCTCACTCTATCCCTCCCTCTCTCTTAAAAAAAAAATCCCCACTATTTAATTACATAATTAGTTTGTGAACATATTCTCTTGAAGAATTAAAAAAGACAAAGTAAAGTTAATCATCCTTTTCTTCCATTAATATAAGAATGAATGAATAAATTGTGGCATATTTATTCTATAGGACTGGAGTCCACATACCAACACAAGTGATTTTCATAACATAGAGCAACAAAGGCAGCTAATGGACTATATACAGTATAACACAATTCTTATAAAATCTGAAAGCATGTTAAAAAATTCTACATATCTTTAAGATATACACATATTAATTAAAAGTAGAAATATGTACAGAAAGTGATTTTTCCACATTATACATATGTATGAAATTATGTATATTTAATACATTATTATACATATTATACATAATAGTGGGATTCATTGGTACATATCTATACATGCACATGATATAACAATATAATTTAGTCAATATCATTCCCAGTATTTTTCCTTTCCCTGCGCTCTTCTCTCACTGTGGTCCCTTTCCAATATTGTTCTCGCTTCTATTTTCACAAAATCTCCCCTTACCCATACACATGCCTTTTTTGTCTTTTTCCTATCTTCCACATTTGAGAGAAAACATTACCCTTGGCTTTCTGAGTTTGGCTTATTTCACTAAACATAGTGTTCTCAAGTTCCATATATTTTCCTGATGTAGTTTGAATCTTCTTCGTGGCTGATTATAATTCTGCTGTGTGTATGTGTGTGTGTGAGAGAGAGAGAGAGAGAGAGTGAGTGTTCACTTTGTATAGCATCCCATAGTGTGGACATATCACTGGTTTTTCATATGTAGAAGAATAAGACTAGATCATTATCTCTCACCCTACAGAAAATTCAGTGTCCATGTATGAACAGAAGAATACTTTTTATTTGTTGTAAACCACACCTCCGGGAATATCTTTGTATGTGCCCTCTTGTGCACATGTCTATTTGTTCTTGAATAAGAAGCTTTTCCCACTCTGTCTTCCTTTCCATTTTTGGTTCACCAGCAATGTCTCATGGCCTAAATCACTATGAAACTTCCTTTTTTTCAGGCTGTAGCTTTTCTTTTTCAGGGTATGGCCAATAAAAACATAAACATACACAGATCAGTTAGGAGTTGCTCTACCATTGACTTACTCATTGATATTCCACTTTTTTCTCCTTTGTTTGATGGAAATGTTAAATGGTATGACTTTCAAATTCTGAACAATCTCTTGTTATAATTAGGCTTGTAGAAGTAATACCATCAGTTTTTATTTTTTTATTTTATTTATTTATTTTTTAGCAGTGTAGGGGATTAGCCCAAGTCCTTGTGCTTTCTAGGCAAGGTCTCTACTACTTTATCTCCAGCCTCCTCAATTTTTATGTTTAGCTACTGGTATTATTTGAATCTTACAAAGTAAATCATGAAAGTTCACAGTGCTTATGAATAAAGACTTACCATTCTTTATTCTACTTGAATCTTCTGCATTACTTCTTCACTGATCTCAAATACCATTTCCAGAGGAAAAAGTAGTAGTGGTGGTAATTTTTTTTTACTTTTGGATGTTTTACATCCATGTTTTACAGAAAGCTGTTACTTATACCAGCTCATTTTAAAGCTCATTTTAATCCTTCTCTCACAAATTCTGAGTAGTTTAAGGACTTGCTTAAGATTATCCAGCTAATGAGATTTAGGGCTCAGATTCTACTTCATATCTATTGATTTCTAGGTTCTCAGTTTTCTTAAAGACAGTTTCCTTATACTCAAAATATTTACTGAACATCTGCTCAATTTCTTTTATTTATTTATTTATTTATTAGATGGATATAGAGATACAATTGAGGGGGAAACATTATCAAACATTCAAGAACCAATGCATATGTACTTAGTTATCCAGGACTAATGCCATATCATGAATGTTGCTGTTTCCCCCAGAAGAACTCCTGAGTTAAATGGATATCTCATGTAAGACAGAGATCTCCTTCTGAGATGATTCCCCCATATTCCCACCCTCCAGTCTCCTAGGATTTCTTCCTACACCCTTCCCCCCCC
>PVKS010047185.1:0-12934 GCA_004027875.1 Aplodontia rufa | reverse complement strand
AGGCAGATGGGGCATGGATGGAAGAAGTAGGTCACTAGAGATGCACCCTTGGAGATTATATCTTGTATATTTTGTCTCCCTCCCTCTCTCTTTTTCTCTCTGTTTCCTCACTGTCATGAGTTGAGCAGCTTTACTCTATATACTGTTCTTCCTCAAGATTCTGCCTCACTCAGTGTCAGATAATTAACCTGGCCAACCACAGACTGAGGCTCTGAAAATTTGAGTCCAAAATAAACTTTTCCTTCTCTAAGTTGTTCTTGTCAGATGTTTTGTTCATATCTATGAAAAGGTGATTAACACACTTGGATTGTTTCAGATATCTCCTAATTTATCTCCCATATTTGTATAAATTATTTTGTCTATAAAATATCTTTTTCAGGGGTTGGAGTGGTGGCTCAGTGGTTACAGTACTTGCCTGGCATGCACAAGGGTTCAAACCTCAGCACCACCTATGCAACGAAATGTCGGAGCAATGAAAGCCACTTGATAAACTAAATATAAAATGGATTCTCTCTCTTTCTCACTGTCTCTGTCTCTCTTAAAAAATATATCCTCTTCAAAATTATCTTCCATTACTTGGGTTTTGGATTTGTCAGAGATTAAAAGGTGGATGTGTATGTCTGTTTGAGGAACAGTTGAACATTTTCTTCATTCTTTCATGCACTTAATTAAATACAGTGATATGTTAGTAACTCTTACTACTTCACTATGCCTCCAGACTTAAGACTCACACACATACATACTTCTCAAAGCAAAACAAAATAAAACAACACCATGTGTTTAATATTTGAAAGGAATATATTTATTTTCTGGCTTGGTGGAGTTTTCATAGTATTTTTTTTCTGCTCATGTTCCCAAGCTTCTCTTCCATTATGACTTTCTTCCTACTATATACTGTAGTTAAGTGGAACTATTTACTTCTTCATAACTACAACTTTTCATTATAATTTATCCCATAATTAGAATATTGATTTTATCCGTTATCAAATCTTGAAATTTACTCATTAAAAACACAAATTGAAAATTCAATTGTATTGCACATAACCATAAAAATCCTAAAAATTGGAAGTTTTTATCCCCTCTGAATTCTATATTTTTATTCTTTTCCCTACTACAGCACATTATGTACTTTCTTACACTATAATTTTAATCATTCTTCACATCCCCTTCTATTTCATAGACCTAAGAAGAGAAGGTGCTTATGCCTTGCTAGGACCCTGTGTGCAATGGACACTCCATAGGTAGTTACTTAACAAAGAAATTATATCAATAAAATGAAAAGAAATTTGATGACTATGGATAAACTATCAAGACTTTTTTTGATTTTCCGTGTTATTATATTTTGATTCAGATGATTAATGATTAAAAGTATGAGATGTAATTCCTTAGTTTCCGGAAATCATTAATAACACAATAATGTCGATCTGAAATGTGGCCAGTGAATGCACAGACAAGATTTCCAAAGTACCTGAAGGCTCAAACTGAAAAATAAATCCAGTCTTTATAAACATTAGAAATTATTTTCCTTGAAAAAAATTGGTTATCATAAAATAGGTGAAAAGATCAATTAACTTTTTAAGTTTCTTTACATAGACACATTTACTTTTCAATTTTTCATAAATTAAGGGAACATAAATCAAATGAGGTCTCACATTTTCTATTTCTGCTCTGAATTGTCCTCACACAACAGCAGGAGCTTTCATGTGAAAAGATGTTTATAAGAGCAAATAGAGTGAGGATATGGTTCTTTTTGCCATCTTTTTGTTAGCATTTATGATTATTATTTTGAAAATAAAAGGATATTTGAGGGTATCAAGTTTGTTATTACTTGGTGATTTTCCCAATATCCACTTATTAGAAGGGATAACAGGCCATGTCTTCCTTTCTCTCATAAGAGGTTCTTCAAAAGATTCCAACTAAAGCTTTTAGACATCAGGTAATGATACTGGGAGGAAGTGGACACATACTAAAAAAAATCACATACCCAAAGAAGGGTAATATGGAAGGAGAACAATAGGATAGAAGACACTCTCTACACTAAAATAATGGGGATTTTGGCAATAGACTGTTGAAAGTTACTGAGGATCCTCTCTGATGACTTGGCAACATGTAACTGCTTGGATTGTGCAGTTTGAAGTGAAGACTGACTTAAAATTTCTCCCAAAACCACCTGGATGAGGTTTCGGTTTATAATTTATATAAAGTCAGTTGACATCTCTTATACACTATAAAGACTAAGAATTCATGATTATGGGACTATGACATAGCTTAACCTTCTGTTTGCTTGATGGAGTTCAAAGTACTACTCAGGGACTAATGAACATTTTTCCCTATAGATAAATGATGATTAATGTTATTATCTTGGAAAATGAGGTAATTTATATGCAATAAAACAATGTGAAAGTGAGTTAAAATGATTTGCATTATTTTGAGCAGTACATACACTGTTTAAAAGCTGCAAAGTATAAGAATAATTGAAGATTGAATTTCAAAAAATCATAGTACAGGAAACTATTGTCAACATAATATGATAATTTGACTACTGGTTGTTTGAAAATAATTCTTTATAAATTATACTACATTTGCATAGTACTTTCCAGTTCTTATGAGAAATAATGTACTGTAAATTTTCACAAGACTGTCTAAAGTCTTTTAAGCTATTTGATTTCTATGACATTCTCCTTATTAGATATACATAGCTAACATGATGCAAATAAAAAGAATATATGTAATTTCAAATTATATATACCTTTAAAATTAATCATCATATTGTAAATATACACAGATTATTATGTTTTTAATTCTGTGTATAATCCCTTATTGAATAGTAAGCAAACATTCTCAAATGTTTCTCCTTTCCTTGTCAAATTAATAATAAACATTTACTTCATGAATTACATATTATAAAGGAAAATGATTTACATTGTATGTTTGCACTTAAAATTTTCATATTGTTCAATTTTATATAAACTTCTGCTTTGACAGTATACCAACTGTAGCTCAGCAATGGGTGAATAATTTGTCTCTGTGTGAAATACAAAGCTTAGCTTTCATTTTCTATATTCTTCCCACCTATTAACTTTTAGCCATTTTTGCATCAAAAAAACCCTATAAAATATATTTAGTTTGTACTTTTATATATTTTATATCCATTTGCATGAATGACATCACAATGGCATGGGACAATGTGAAGATTTAATATGTTCAAATGATTGTAAAATAAAAAGAGTCTTCATAATTCCAGACCACTATGGAAAGTCCTAGTTGCAGCATGCTAATTACCATATTTTTATAGTTTCAATCCAAATTAATTTTGTAGCTATACATATGAGTTTTAATATTACTAATTTTATCACCTATATATACTTATGGTACAATTTTATTTATTTGGAACAGTGGCAATTCACTGTATTTATCATGTATGATTGTGGATTAAACTGTCAATCACCTTATTTAACTCATGCCACAGATCTATAAAAAAATGGAAACATCAAGTAAATAAGATGGTGTAAGTGAGTAAATATAAGACAACAAAATATTTAAAGCTCATTTTGTCTTCTTTTTGGAAGTAATATGCAATGAACCAGGATAAATAAAAGAAAAGAATCATGAGGGCAAAACCATGTAATAACAAAGATAAATCAATTACTGTCAAAGGTGGGGAACATGGGAAAGTATTCCTAAGAAAGAAAGAAGAAAAGAAAAAAAGAATAAATCACAAATTAAAAAAGTAAAAAAAGAACAGAGGTGTTACGGAAATTTATAAAAGGAAGAACAAAATAGATGAGAAGGCACAAAGAAAAAGTATGAATAAGCACATGAATTAGCCAAAAATAAAAAATATAAATAAATGGAGGAAACAATAGATGTAAAAAACACAAAAAGTAGGAATAACCGGAAGCAAAAAAACAATGCCATAAAAATGAGTAAGTTACAGGAAAAATGTAAAGAGAATCCAGATAAAAATACATGAAAGTAACAAGCAACCACTGGGTTTGAAGAAAGAAAAGGTGTAGCTGTGCCCAGGGGATGCTTGTACAGGCATTAGCATCAGGTAGCCCATTAGAGCAGCTTTAACAGGGAAAGAGACCGAGCCACACAACAAATATGTCCACTTTATGTCTTTCCTACTAGACCTCGAGTTGTCAGAATACCCTGTGAGGAAATTAAATTAGATGATTTCATTGGAAAGTGATGCAGAGGCAAAAAGCATAGTTTAGAGTCTTTGAAAACCATGCCTTATTACAAATTAGGAAAAAAATATATATATATATGAATGCTTCAAAAATATAGTGATTTCTTCCATTGCTGTCTCTTCTAAATAGCTATATGGATAACTGAGCCTTAATCTATAACGTCTTAATATTTTATTAGACTTAGATTTTGTGGACTTTTCAGAGTCATTAAAAACACTTGTAGATAGTAGGCATGAGCAGATGATACTGAAATAACTTTTGAGCAGACACTAACATCAAATATACCCTTTGTTGTAATAAATCTATTAATGTTAAAAACTGCTTAAATAAAGCCAAGTTGAGGACCAGGCTCATAAGAACTAGGATAAGCTGTCTGGTTTTCAAATGAGGGCCAGTGTTGATGGCTTCAACACTACTAATATTCTATTTTAGACCATCTTGCCAGAGTAAATAAATTGCCAATTTACAGTGTTCTATTTGGTCCATCATTTTAGACTGAGTGACCCAAATAAGATAGTCCCCTCAATCTCTGTAAAGGAGATATATTGTCAAAGCTTCCAGCACCCTAGGCTTCCAAGACATGGGTGTATGGTGATGTCACAATTGACCCCACCTGTGTACTTCAGTAATAATTTTTCTAAAAAAGTTGAATAATTGCTCTTTTTGCCCAACATTGCATATTGTCACACAAAGAGAGGGTTGCATTTCAAAACACTTATTTAAAATAAGTGGCAATGAATACGTCTGCTGTCTTCTCATATAAGTGAGAGAAATGCAATGTGTAGCTTATAACAACATTTCAGAGTACACACTGTTTTAAAAATAAAACATAGAAGTGCAGACAAGATAAATGACACAAATTACTATGTCCTATCAGAATTTAAAAATACTCTAAGAGGTTGGAAAATTTAGATACTATTCTTTGAGTATAAGCATATTACTGACTGTTCTTTAACAACATAAATCTGTCAACTATATCAGGAACATAGTATAAATGAAATTATAAGTTTCTGTAATGTTTAAGGACAGAGTCTATGCAGAAATATTAAATTAGTCAGAAGAATTTTATTTATCCAAACCCTGTGGAGGTGAGAGAATGACTTTCCAGACTGATGCCATCATGTGGTTTTCCTGCCAAGTAAAATCTTGTGGTGGAAATATGTGCATCATACTGTCAGAGCCTGAAATTATAAATTTGAATTACATTACTGACAAATTTTTAAACCCTATATTCCTCCAAAAAAATCTCATGAGAGCTTGAATTTCTATATAATTTATTAGCAAAAGAAAAGAAAGCTAATCAGACTGAACATCCTCCTAGATCTGTTTAGAATGCTGTATCTATCACTGGAAAAAAATAGCATTTTCGTTTTATTTAGTAGTTTACTAGCATTTGTTTTGCTAACTCAACTATTTCCTATCTGTGAAGACCTAGCTTTCTTTTTCCTAGAACATTTTTATTTGAACATCTCTATCAGGTATTATATATCTTTTTAGAACATGAAATTTTGTAAACATTTCCCTTCATAAATTAGATAATTTAGAGAATTTTAAAAGTAGAGTAGAATTCTGAAAACTTTGAATCCAAACTCACTATTGACTCAGCATAGGAATTTCCATGGAATGTCCTCAGGAAACTAAAAAAGTGAATTTTGGTTTACAAGGAACTATCTGAATGCAAAATAAATCATTGCACCGGAAAATCTGTTTTTTTCTTGCTTATAAAGATGGCAGATATTAGTGACAATAAAGAGCTTATGTAAATTTATTTTATATATAAGAAATACAACTGAGGCCTGATACGGTGGCACAAGCCTGTGATCTCAATGAATGGGTAGTCTGAGGCAGGTGGATCACAAGTTGAAAGCCAGCATCAGCAATAGCCATATAAACAACAACAAATACACCTAATATTAGGTCAAAGATCATTTTTCACACTTATTTCTTAGCTCTTCTATCAATGGTAAACTTATTTTTTACTTAACTTGTTCATAAAATTTAGTATTAAAATAACACCTTTATCACTGGATTTTTGAGAGGGTTAACAAAAAGTATACTAGAGTTTCTTCAAAAGAAGAAATGTAAAAAAGTTGCTGATTTCTCTGACTTCACTAACAAGCATAATTTTTGTTTGTTTAAGATTATAGAAAAGAACATGGAAAAATGGACTACTATGAAAAGGAGGACTGTGACTGGGGTTATAGTTTTAAAACAATGTTCAATATCTAATAAATATTAAAGCAATTGGTAGAGGAATTGATATAAGTAATTTGAATAAAAATAATTTAGAGTAACATGTAATAAGTACTATCTGTGTGCTACATATGTGTCCTGTTCTAAATTCCAAATGTTTCCTGTGAATTATTAATCCACAAAGAAATCTTTTTTTTTTTATAAAGAGGACAGTGAAAGAGACTGAGAAAGAGAGAAATGACTTTATTTAGTTTTTCACATGGCCTTAGTTGCTCCAACACTTAGTTGTGTATGTGGTGCTGGGGTTTGAACCCGGGTCCTCATGCTAGCAAGGCAAGTGCCGAATCCGCTGAGCCACTGCTCCAGCCCCCACAAAGAAATCTTAAGAAGGATATATCATTGCCGATGGAGACCCAGAAGCACAATGATAATAACTAACTAGATGAAAATCTTTTTAATACTTGGTTTTTAAAATTTTTTTTAAAAATTTATTAGTGCATTATAGTTTTAGATAATGTTGGGATTGCTGTCATATATTCCTAGGTACATACAATTCAGCAATACATTTTGTTCAATATCTCCCTCACTTCCCTCTACCTCCTTCCTCCTGTCCCCTGATCCCTTGCCTTTCTTCTGGGTCCTATGTTGTTCCTAAAATCCCCAAATAGAGTGGCATAATTCTCATACCTGTGAAGAACATTTTTTTATATATAAGACTATAGTATATACAGTGACATTTATAACTACTTGGAATGTACCTTTCTTTATCTTAGTTCCAATATTTCCCCTTCTCCTTCCTTTCTGTCATCCCTTGTTATTCTACAAAATATTTGAAAATGGGATTAAACATTTACATTTTTGTACAGGTATGCACCATAGCTTCTTCAAATATCTTATGAAGTATATTGCAATGATATCTCATAAATATTAAATTTCTGCACTTTTTTCTATGAATCCAGTACATGAGTTTGTCTACTTTACTCCAAAACCTGGGTTTAGGTCCAGCCTCCACAAAATAGGGAACTCCATTGTACATATATATACCAGAGCTTTTGGATCCATTCATCCAGTGAGGGGCATCTGGGTTGGTTCCATAATTTAGCTATTGTAAATTGAGCTGCTATGAATATAGATATTGCTGTGCCCCTATAATGGTCTGATTCTAACCCCTCTGGGAAAATACCCAGAAAAGGGATAGCCAGTTCTTTGTAGATGCATCCCTAATTTTTTGAGGATTCTCTGCACCGCTTTCCAGAGTGGCTATACCAGTCTGCAATTCCACCAACAGTGTGCTAGTGTTCCTATCTCCCAACAACCCCTCTAGCATTTGTTATTATTAATATTCTTCATCTTTGCCAGTCTGAGTGGAGTGAGGTGAATCTCTTACCTAAGTAGTTTCGATTTTCGTTTCTCTGATTGCTAGTGATTTAGAACACTTTCTCTTGTATTCATTGGCTTTCTCAATGTCCTCTGTTGAGAAGTTTCTATTTAGCTTTCTTGCCCATTTATTGATTGGATTGTTTGTGTTTTTGTTATTGAGTTTATTGAGTTCTATATAAATTTTTGGTATTAGTCCCCTGTCAGAGGGATCACAGACCATAATTCTCTCCCATTCTGTAGATTGTCTCTTGACTGTTTTGACTATTTCCTTGGCTGTACAGAAACTTTTTAGTTTAATGGTATCCCACTCATTGATTTTAGACTGTAATTCTTTCACTTTAGGATCTTTGTTTAGGAAGTCATTACCAACTTCCATATGCTGGCATGTTGATCCTAATTTTTCTTCTAGCAGATGTATGGTAGTTGTTTTAATTCTAATTCCTTGATTCACTTATATTTGATTTTTGTGCAAAGTGAGAGATAAGGATCTAATATCAATTATCTGCAAGTAGCTGTCCAGTTTGTCCAACACCATTAGTTGAATATACTGTCTCTCCTACATGTTATATTTTGACCCCCTTTGTCAAAGATTAGATGTTTAAAGATTTGAGTCTTTGTCTCAGAGTATTCTATTCCATTGGTCTTCATTCCTATTTTGATACCAATACCATGCTGTTTTTAATACTACAGTCCAATAGTATAGTTTTCGATCTGGTATTGCAAGACTACCTGTTTCATCTTTCTTGCTTAGTAATGTTTTGCCTATTCTGGGTTTCTTATTGTTCCAAATGTATTTGAGAACTGCTTTTTCTATATCTACAAAGAATGACATTGGAATCTTAATGGGGTTTGCATTAAATCTCTACAGTGCTTTTGGCAGAATGGCCATTTTAATTATATTAAGTCTGTGTAACCAGGAGCATGGAACATCTTTCTATCTTCTCAGGTCTTCTGTAATTTCAGTGTTCAATGTATGATAATTTTCCTTAAAGAGACCATTTACTTCTCTTGTTAGATTAATTCCCAGGTGTTTCATTCTTTTAGAGGATATTGTGAATGGGACTGATTTCCTAATTTCTTCTTCTTCCCTATTTTTGTTGGCATATAAGAAAGCTATTGATTTAAGAGTGTTGATCTTCAGCCTGCTACTTTGCCAAACCTGTTTACATGATCTATCAGTTTTCTGTTGGAGTTTTTAGGATCTTCCTGATATAGGATTATATCAGCAGCAAAAAGTGATAGTTTGACTTCCTCTCTTCCTATTCTTATCCCTTTGATTTCTCCTCCTCTCTGATTGCTCCAGCCAGAGTTTCTAGGACTATATCGAATAAAAGTGGTGAAAGTCAGCAGCCTTGTCTTGTTCTTGAGTTCATCAGAAATGCTTTCAACTTTTCTCCATTTAGTATTACACTAGCTGAGGGTTTGGTGTATATGGCCTTTACAAAGTTAAGATAAATTCCTTTGATCTCTATTTTCTCTAGAGTTTGAAGCATAAATGGGTGCTGGATTTTATCAGTCTTTTTCTACATCTCTTGAATGATCATATGGTTTTTGTCCTTAATTCTCTTTAAGTGATGAATTACATGTATTGATTTGTATACTTTGAACCAGTCTTGCATACCAGGAATGAAGTACACTTGATCATGATGAATTATTTTCTTGATGTATTTTTGAATGCAGTTTGCAAGAACCTTATTAAGGAGTTTTGCCTCTGTATTCATGAGGGATATTGGCGTGTAGTTTTCTTTCTTTCTTTTTTTTTTTTTTTTTGATGTGTCTTTGTTGGGTTTTGGTATCAGAGTTAATGTTGCTTCATCAAAAGTGTTTGGGAGAGTTCCCTCTTTTTCAATTTCTTGGAATAACTTCATACGGAGAGGTGTTAGCTCTTCCTCAAAGGTGTGGTAAAACTCTGCAGAGAATCCATCAGGTCCTGGACATTTCTTCTTTGGAAGACTTTTAATTGCTGTATGGATTTTGGTGCCTATTATTGGACTGTTTAGGATTTCCATTTCATCCTATGTCAATTTGAGAATGTTATATGTGTCTGGAAATTTTACCATGTCATCCAGATTATCTGATATAGAAGAGTATAGATTTTCAAAATATGTTCTGATAATATGTTTGATTTCAAAGGGATCAGTGGTCATCATCCCCTTTTCATTGGTGATTTAGTTGATTTCCTTTGATCTCTCCTTCTTTTAGTTAGATCAGCTAGAAGTCTGTCAATTTTATTTACTTTTTTGAAGAACCAGCTCTTCTTTTATCAATTCTTTTTATTGTTTATTTGTTCTCAATTTTGTTGATTTCAGCTTTGATCTTAATTATTTCCTGTCTTCTGCTGGCTTTGGGATTAGGTTGCTCTTCCATTTGTAGAGATTGGAGTTGAAACATAAGCTTATTTTTTAGGAATCTCTCCTGAATCTTAATGTGGACACTCAGTGCAACAATTTTTCCACTTAAGAATGCTTTCATGCTTTCCCAGAGGTTTTGATATGTTGTGTCCTCATTCTCATTCTCTTCTAATAATTCCTTAATTATGCAGACATGCCCCAGTCTGAATGCAGGGCTTATGAAGGAGGGGCTGCTCCAGGTGGGAACCTCTCCTGGTTGGTCCTGATCAGGGCTGCTCCTGAAGGGGGTGGAGGGTGGGGGGTGTGTTCTACTGGTGGTGTCCTGAAAGCCTTCCGGCAGGACTCAAAATCAAAATAGTTCAAGGATCTGGATAATAAACCAGCAACTCTACAATTGCTTGAAAAAGAAGTAGGATCAACATTACATGACATAGAGGTTGCACAGCCTTCCTTAACAGGACTCCCATGATACAAGCAGTAAAATCAAGAATAAATGCATGGGATACAATTAAACTAAAAAGCTTTTGCACAGCTAAGGACTCAATCAAGAATCTCAAGAGAGAACCTACAGAATGAGAGAAAAATTTTGCCTGCTACACTTTGGACAGAAGGCTAATATCCAGAATATACAAAGATCTCAAAAAGTTAAACACCAAAACCACTAATAATCCAATTAATAAATGGACTATGGAACTAAAAAGAAGTTTCTCAATGGAGGAAGTCCAAAAAGCCCATAAACATATGAGAAAATGCTCTACATCACTAGCAATAAGAGAAAAGCAAATCAAAACTTCACTGAGATTTCACCTTATTCTAGTCAGATTGGCAAAAATGAAGAATACAAACTATAACTGATGCTGGAGGGGCTATAGGAAAAGAGGAAACAGTTACATTGCTGATTCTACTGCCACTCTGGAAAGCAGTGTGGAGACTCCTCAAAAAATTAGGGCTGGAACCGCCTTTTGACCCACTCCTGGGTATCTTCCCCAAAGAGCTAGAATTGGGTTACTATAGAGATAGAGTCATCAATATTTATAGCAGCCCAATTTACTATAGCTAAATTATGGTACCAACCCAGATGCCCCTCACTTGATGAATGGATACAAAAACTGTGCTACATATATACAATGGAATACTACTCGGCTGTTAGAGAAAACTATATTATGGCATTTGCAGCCATATGGATTGAGATGGAAAAAAATTTTGCTAAGTGAAATATCCCAAACTCAGAGACTCAAGGGCCGAATGTTTTCTCTCATTTGTGGAAACTAGCATATAAGTGAAAACAGTTTGATAGATGGCTAACCTAACAATTACCTCAACATGTATGAACTCTTACATGATCATGGGGAACTGTGCTAAGACTCCTGGGGGATGTAGGAAGGGGGTTAGGGAGGGGGAAGGGAATAGGAAGGACATCAAGGTGACCAAAGGGAGGTAGTATGGGTCAATTTAATCAGAGGGAACCTCTGACTTCCATGAGAAGTCCAATTAACTTGGGGTTTAAGTAAAGTGAAACATGGAACCATGGGGAACTCAAAAAGGGGAAACCATGGTATGGCACCAGTATTGGCTTATTCTGTCATTACACTGTTGTTCTTGATTGCTTGATGATGAACCCCTCCAACTTGTAAGACCATGTCTAGTGAATAAAAAAAAAAGTCCTTAATACTTGGTTTTGGATTAAAGAGTCATTAAATGAGATACAAAATGAAATATTTTCCTGACATCAGTATAGAATATTTTTTTATCATTACACTATATTGTAATGTTTTTCAGTCCTGACCAAGGATGTCCCTATAATTAATGTGGAAATGATCTTCAAATTAAAACAAAATAATTATTTTTTAAATATTTATTTAATCATCCACTATTAAAATAATAATAATATACATCAATAAGAATAGCTTATCTGGATTTTTGAGTTTCTCTAGTGGTATAATAGAAGTATTGCAGATGTAATTCTGCCCACCATTTTCTATATTCAGACTTTCTTTATGTTACTCTTTGTCACAAATATACAGACTAATGGGTCACCATATGTTTCAGAAGTGCATAAAATCGATTTTTGCCTCTTTATTTGTTTGCCTTCCCCAAATACCATTTTTACAACTGTATTTCCTTTGTAAATTCATTGATTCTATAATAAATATTCTTCAGTATAGATCCATACAGGTTTGTGAAAAATAGTATTACATTATGCTTTATTTCAATGACAGAATTTGTAATGACGTTAATTACTGTTCTAATGGAAGGAAAATATTGTCCTTTATGAATGCAGCTAAAAAAATCTGTAAAAAAATCTGAAAAAGGGTATTTACCCTTTTTCTTCTTAACTTTCTGTAACTTCTCCTTCTTTTTTTAATGTATAGTTTTTTATTTATATATGCAATAGCATTTATTAATTAAGAACTTGTATTAAGGGGCTGGACTGATTGCTCAGTAGTTACAGGGCTTGACTGGCATGCACAGGGACACAGGTTCAAACCCTAGCACCACATACACAACGAAGTGGCTGAGCAATGAAAGTCACATGATAAACTAAGTAAAGTTGATTCTCTCTTTCTCTCTCTCTCTCTCTGTCCCTCCTTATTTAAAAAAATTCAATTGTTTAAAAAAATTACCTGAACATAAAATAGTTTGTATGTTATCTACTTCTGTTACATTTAAACATATAATTATATAAGGATTATATTTGAAATTTTACTGAAATATTTTTTCTTTTTAAAATAATTTGAAATTTCTAATAACACAAATCAGGTTTTATTTTGTTATAACTTGCAGTAATTAATATAGAAACTCTCAAAAAATAAA
>PVKS010047184.1:0-12936 GCA_004027875.1 Aplodontia rufa | reverse complement strand
GTGCCTTCATTTGTCAAAGACTTACTTAGTCTTTACCATGTGAGATCATTAAACATGCAATAGGAAACAGACATGGTCCATGGCTCCTGAGGCTCTACCATCCACACAGCAGCCCTTAACAACCGTGTTCAACAGCCTCTGAGCCAACGTACTCATCCTTCCATTTCTGTACCTCCTTTCTTATTCAACCTCAGATTCCAGCCTGCATCGTTTCACAAGCACACCTGTCAATTCTCTAGGGTCTCCTGCCACTCTGCCTCTTCACCGCACTGCCTGGTAAAAGCCCTGGTCTAGAGGAAACCATGTATCAGCCTTGACTTAAACTGAATCCAAAGCAACTTGAGCTGCACTGGAAAAGTCACACTACCAGGCAGAATGTGCCCAGGACTGATCTCTGCTCACCGCTTCAGGTGGCTCTTGGACTCTGCCAGCAGTCCTACCACTCACCTGCTCTCTAATTTTCAGTGATTATTTCAAACCATCCAATCCCACTTTCCTGCTTATGCTCAGCATCTAGACAAAAATCCATGAAATTCCCTTTTTCCAAAACAGGTAAACCTACCTATTTCTCCTTCCATCTGCCAAATATTTATTTTTTTAAGAGAGGGACAAGTGAGAGAGAAAGAGAAAGATAGAAACAACTTTATTGAGTTTTTCACATGGCCTTAGTTGCTCCTACATTTAGTTGTGTACGTGGTGCTGGGATTTGAACCTGGGTCCTCCTGCTTGCCAGGCAAGCGCCGAAACCGCTAAGCCACCGCTCCAGCCCCCTTTTGCCAAATATTTAATATTTTCTTCTCATGTGGGTCTTTCCCATCCACCTTTAAATCTGCTTAAGTATCTCATATTTAACTAAACAAAACAAAAAGTCCTGATGTGTCCATTGAGGAGATTTATAAAATGTGAAACAATGCTATTCTTCTCATAAAATTTTCTTCAAATATAAGGAGTTCCCCCCCCATAAAAGTGACATTTATGCTAACATGTACTGGGTTGATAATTGTTGCTTTTAAATGAATTCTTAAATAGCATTTCTTGGTTTAATTTCTAAAATGGTAAGTACAGATATTACCCACATCAACAAACATTACGTGGAATCCTCAAAGTTGAAGAGTGTAAAGAGGTCCTGAGACTAAAAAAAGTTTGAGAAATACTGCTTTCCACCAGAAATACTCCTTCCATGAGAAATACTCTTTCCCATGAAAGGAAAGAAGAAAAGGAGGGACTCTGGAGGCTCTCGGGAATTTCAGAGAAGGGACATTTAGGCAAGAGTGGTTATTCTGATTTTTCTGCTATGATTAAAATAGATTCTTAGAAAAATCACAAAATATTATAATTTATAAAACTTTAAGCAAACCATGAAAATATTTTAACAGGTTTTCAACTATTACAGTTCAAAATATATAAATTTCTGGTGTGTACATTTTATATGCAGCATTAAATCAACCTGAAATTAAAAAAAAAAAATTAACATGTTGGAGGTATAGCACAGTGGTAGAGTGGGCCTAGCAAACACAAGGCCTTGGGTTGAATCCCCAGTGTACACACACACACAACAAAAGGACAAGAGGGACAAGAAGAAAATTTAAAATCAGAATCATTCACCAAATGAAAACTTATCAAATAAAACATTTTAAATATTTTAGGCTATAATTTTTTAAATTTCATTTGTTGGAAAAGTAATGCCACATTGAGTTCTATCCTAAAAAAATAAAAAAACAAAAATGAAGTCAGCCATTACTACTTACTGTCTTCAATGAGCCATGTGCACTTCATTTTATATTTATAATTTCCAGGTCCATCTGTTACAAACCCAGAAGATCCAGTTAGCCTGCAATTTAAATTAAAAAAAAAGTCAATCTGTCAGAATTTTAGACATTAACATCTTTCTTAATTCTCAATACAATGCAAATTAAGCAGACTGGGTACATTAATACATACTACAGTATGCATTTTAAGCATCCTATCCTCTGATCATAACTTTTTTTCGTATAGTGAGAGAGAGAGAGCGAGGGAAAGAATCAAAATTTTATTTAGTTTTTCATGTGGCTTTCATTATTCCAACACTTCGTTGTGTATGTGATGACCACTAACTCTTATCTCTCTTGTTCCATTTATCGTAGTTCCCCTTTCCTAAGCATCTTCAGCCCACAAGTACTGCCAATCCATGAAACTACCACTTCTTCACTGTTAATCACTCATGATGTACACATTTCATTTTCTTGCTTACCTAGTTAAGATTCTATATCCCTTCATAAGAATCATGTCCTGCAAATGTCTCAACTTCTTTGCCCTTCTCTTCCTCTGCTAAATTTGCCTGACATAGAGGTCTAAGTGTTTTATTCCCAACCTTCTTTATTTTGAGAAAGGGTCTTACTTAGTTGCTGAGGCTGGTCTCAAACTTGCAATCTTTCTACCTCAGCCACCCAAGTGGCTGGTATTACAGGTGTATATCATGGGACCTGAACAGTCTCTGTCTTTTGATTAGTGTATTTAGCCCGTTTACATTTAAGGTAGTTATTTGTAATGTCAAGGCTTAGGTTCTCCTTCTTTTTCCCTTTGCCATTATACAGATCTTGTGAATTTTTTTTTAAGATTTTGTATTAGGATTCTCCAGAGAAATAGAACCAATAGGATATGTGGAGTGGACTTTTTAGGATATAGTTCACGCAACTGTGGAAACTGAGAAGTGCCATGATAGAGCATCTACAAGCTAGATAATCAAGGAAGCCAGTGGTGTAGCTCCATTCAACTCCAAAGAACTGAGAAGCAGGGAAGCTGATGGACTAACTCTCAGTCAAATGCCAAAGCCCTGAAAACCTGGAGAGGGAGCTGATGGAAGTCCTAGAATCGGAAGATTAGCGAATCTGGAGTTCTGTTGTTCAAGAGCAAACCCCTACTCATTGTTTCAAAACCTATAGACTCAGGCCCTCTTCGGACTCTATTGCCTTGGACCCTTATCAAAGGATCCCAAACCTACTGAAAAACACAGTCTAGTAGCCACCCTACTAGAAAAACCCAGTTTAAAAAGAAAAATTCCTGCTGTGCTGCCCCCTCCCAACCCACAATTCAGCCTATAAAAGATCACCTACCTATCTGAAAGCCAAGCAGCCATTTTCTGCATGGAAAGTGTGTCCCTACAACTATTGCAATAAAACTCCTTCATCTGTTGAGGTCTGGTTCCTTTCTTTCTGTGCCTTGTACCCTTTTTTCAGCCTCTTTTCCCTTCATTTGGTGTCGAAACCTGGGAGAGGAAGGCGGGGCTCTTAGGCTCCCTCCTGTTCTCTTCCCACCACTTCTACCTTATTTTCATCTATCCATCTTTACTTCCTTTCATACAAGATTTGAGATTCAGAGCACCCTCCAAGTTTGCTACAGGTAAACAGTGTCCAGAACGCAACCCGAAGCAGGCTCATTGCTACACAAATGGAGCAAGAGCTTTTCTGACCTATTGGTGTCCTCTGAAAACCTCATTTTGTCTTTACCTCTGCTGCCCTCCCAGACCTCTGGATCACAGATCCATTCTCCATTTGGTTCCTGCAGGCAACATTGGGTCATCCTAATCAACTCCCCAGTGAGGTAACACTCCGGGTTTCTCAAAAAGGTACCCTGCTAGAAACTCCTGCCAGACCCCAGGGGTCCTCACCTTGGGAATGGAGTTGGGCACACCCACTCCTCCCAGGTGCCCTGCCACTGGGTGGCAAGGAGCAAACAGAGGATGCTTTGTTTTCTCCTGTCACCTCCACCACACTTCTCCATGGGGGCAACTACCCCCCACCCCACCCCCGTCGGTTGTCTTCTAAAAATCTTCAAACTCTTCACTTTCAATCTGACCTCAAGCCTAAGCACATTATCTGCTGAAACACCTGAATTTGACTCCAATACAAATTAGACAACCAGACTCAATATGCTTTGGAACCTTTGATCCAAAAATACTAACAGATCTTCATAGCTTCCTATGCCAAAATGGGAAATGGTCTGAAATTCCTTATCTCCAGGCTTTTCTCTATCTTCACTCTCATCTCTCTCTGTCAGCCTTGCTCCACTCTCCAACTCCTCCTCACAGATACTCCCCTTCCCAAGAAACCTAAACACCTACACCCTCCTACCTCCTCCTTTACCATCTCTTTTGCTGCCCCTAAAGTTGCAGATGAACCTCCTCCTTACCTTACTCCAACCCTCCTACTAGTCCTGACCCACCCCAATCTCCATGCTCAGCTCCTCCCCAAGCCACTCACCCTCCAACTTCTCCACTTTCTCTTTGTTCCCCACCAACTACCCACTCAAAAATCCACAGTTCTCAATATATGTTTACTGTCTGTGAAGTGGCAGGAACTGAGGGCCCTGTCCAGGTTCACGTACCCTTTTCCATGTCGAAATACTCCAATCTTGACCTGGAATCTCCAGCCAGCATTCTTTTACTCTGCATCCAATTCATTAGTCAGTCAGTCCCAGACATCCGCAGAAGTCTTAGACAACTAGAGAAGGGTCCCAAAACCTCACAGCAGCAATTCCTAGATGCTGCCTTTAAGGTCTTTAACAACAGGGAGGATAAAGCCAAAAGGGAAACAGAAAAACAGCTCAAAGCCAAATACCAACTTCTGGCTTCCGCCATCCATCACTCCAGACCCACTCTTACAGGCCCACCCACTGCCTGCTACTGATGTGGCCAAGACGGGCATTGGGCTGAAGCTTGCCCTAATCCAAGGCCTCCCATCAAGCCCTGTCCAAACTGTGGGCAATGGGCACAGTGGAAAGTGGATTTTCCCCAGGGGAGGACACTCCAACCCTTAGTCCAGTCCAGCTCTCCTTTAACCCCTTATACCAAACTATTGGAATGAGGGGGCCTGGACTCCGCTGCTCCTATCACAGCTGGTGATACATCCAAGGAGCCCAGGGTTATTGGGAGGGTGAACAGCCAATTTCATTTGTGGTCAGCACTGAGGTGTCTCTCTCCCTCCTGACTTCATGGCAAGGACCCACTCATAGAAGCAGTACCCCTATTATGGGGGTCTCAGGAATTCTTGAGTATCCCCTCAAGACACCTCCCCTTCTCTGCACCTTTTGGACACTTGCCCTGTCCCATTCCTTTATTATAATGCCCAGACGCTCAGTCCCTCTCTTAGGATGTAACCTCCTCCACAAACTCAAGGCTTCCATTACTGTTCCTCCCTTACAAACCACTGCCATATTTCCCATTCATACCAGTCTTGACACTGTGCCCACATTCCCCAAGTCCCCAACACCCATCCCCCTTCCCCATATCAGCCCTTCGGTATGGGACACTTCTCACCAGAAATAGCCTTACACCATTCTCCCATTCAAGTCTTTCTCAACGACCCTACCTGATATGTTACCTTACCCCAATATCCTCTCACCCTGTGTGTGTTCTCTCCCCCCCACCCCACCTCTCCTGACAGCTCCAGTAAGGACCATTCACATTGCCAGACATCACATCCACCACTGGCCATAACCTACTGGGTGAATGACTCCTTCTGACTCTGCTGGATTCGTGCCTTTCTCTCCACCAGAGTCCTTGGAGGCCCTCCTCAATCCATCTTGTCCAGCATGGGCCAAATCCCACCAAAACTTCCATGAGATACCCTCGTGGGGTGCCTTCCCAAACATATCCAGACCCTGGATCTCCAAAACACAGTCAAACCTGAAAGACTGATGTTCTTCAGTAATATTGCTTGGCCCCCATATAAGCTGGACAGTAACAGCAGGGGCCTAAAAATGGCACATTTGACTCCCAAATTCTCAGAGATCTTAAAAGTTCTCCACCACAATGTCCAAGGTTCCCTATGTCCAGGTCTCCACTCCAGACCTGATACCTCTACTCCAGACCTTCTCTCTGCCCAAACTGTTCAACTTTTCACATCCTTCTCTTCAAAGAAGAATCCCTCAAGAGTTTCCTCTCTTCAGACCCCTCCCTATTTGGAAATTCTACTTCCTTTCTATTAACCTAATTCCTGTTACTTTTCTCTATCTGACCCTGTGTCCATGGATTTCATTCCTCCAACTTACAAAACAGAACCTACCCAGCCACACTGTGTTACATTTATAGGGATTTACCTGAGATCTTCGGAAGCATGAGTAAAATGAACAATGCTATCACTTTTCTTCCAGGAGTTCTCTATTCCATACCAGGATCCATACCAGGACCCTGTCAGCCATATGGCTGCCAGTCTCAAGACTCAAGGGGAAGACTTTGCTGCAGTGAGACTTGTCCCTCATTCTCTGCCTTAGCAGAGAAAGTGTTAATCTGATCTTGTTTCAGTTTCCTTTCACAACAGTCCATTCAATTGAGAAACTGAGGACTCTTAATAGCACCCTAATTCTCTGGTCAGGGATAATTCCTGCTGTAAATGCAGGGTCTCTGGAGATGGCCAAAATCCAATCAATCACATGGAAGCTCCAACTCCACTTTAATCTCCTTCCATGATTTTAGTAAAGGGAGGGCCTCACTCAGAAGCTCCTTAGATAACAGCTGAAATAACTTCTTAGTGTCATCTAAAGACTCCTAAGTCAAAGTCCAACCTGTCAATCCACCAGTGAGTGAGTCACCCCTTTCTCTTTCTCTTATAGAAACCTCCCCCAATGCTCAGGGACAAACAGATGTGAATGTTGGGAACACTACAATAAGAGAATAATTCTAAAATAATGTTTTATTGTATTATTCATTGTTCTAGCATGATCCCTCCCCTGTGTACAATAGGTCCAGTCACCTGCCAATCACCACCACCATGGACCTCTGGACTACCCTGATGCATGAGATGCCTAGAGTCCATTAAGCACCAGGTGGCCATGGAAATATGACCCTCCATGCACCTGCCTCCCAACTTCTACTGAGGCCCCCCATATAGACCCTCTAGAGAATTTCCCAGACTGCCACAGCCAATGTCCCATTGCCAGCACTGCCAGATTTGTCATCGCCCTTTTTCCCCAAAGGCAGTCAAGGATCTCTTCAGAGGGGATGTTTAGGCAGGAGATAGATTTTTTTTATGGGCAGATAGAAAATGGGGAACTCAGAAAATGGGATTCCACCACCCTAGACTAAATCCTTAGGCTAAAACCTTTTTGTTTTTGGCTGCTTGAATGGAAGGCCCCACTTGCACATCAATGACCAACTCCTATTCTTGGCAGGAACACCCTAATCAAATTCAATGGCTCCATTCATTTTAGTACCCACTTTAGCCCCTTACACTCCTTTATCCTCTCATGCCATTTCCTTCCCCTCTAATATCCCTGTCACCTCTCCTCCCTGAGGTGTCAGACAGTGTGGGATATCTCCAAACCCACCCACCAAACTGTTGTTAAAATTTCCCTACAAGAGCCTGCGTTCAGCTAAAGCAAGTTATCTTCTATCACCTCTCTGGCTGCTTCAATTATAACCAGGGAATCCTCTTCCCAGGCAGAATTAATACTTATGTCTGTTTACCCACTCGCTGGATAAAAAGTTGATATCATCAACCTAACTCATTATATCCCTTTAGAGACCAGAATGATGGATATGGAAAATTACCAGAAGCCACTCAGCCAGGCACTCACTGTTTTGAAATCTATAGACCCAGGGTCTCATCAGAATCTATTGCCTCAGGCCCTTATCAGAGGATCCCCACACTACTGAAAAACTCAGTCTAATAGCTGCCTTACTGAAACATGCATTCTAATAGCCACTCTACTGAAAAAACCCAGTTTAACCCAGAAAAATTCCTGCTGTGCCCCACCACCCAATTCAGCCCATAAAAGATCACCTATCCAGAAGCCAAGAGGCCACTTTCCATTTGCAAAGTGTGTCTCTGCAATTATTGCAATAAATCTCCTTGATCTGTTGAGGTCTGGTTCCTTTTTTTTGTGCATACCCTCTTTTTCAGCCTCTTTTCCCTTCACTAATAACTTTTCACCACTTTGAGTGAAGTATGGAAACTTCATTTCCATTTAGGTGCTTTATCTTCATATAAATATCATCCTTAGTATCAGATAGTCTTCTATTTTCATTCATTCATCAAGTATGATTGCTCAGACTTAGAAGGAAAAAGAGACCCTGTTATATATACCCATGTTCCTGCTCTCCCCATTGTTCTATCTTCCTTTCAATTGTTCCATTGTTCCTTCCTTTACCAATTCCCTTCTGATTGAAGAACTTCCTTTAGTCAAGCTTTAATGATTAGGTATGCAACAAATTCTTTCAGCTTTCCATCATCTAAGAATGTTTTTATTTCCCTTTTACCTCCTGAAGGACAGTTTCAGCAATTCAAGACTGACAGTTATTTTATTTGACACTGGAAAAATGTGCCACTTCTTTCTGGCTCCTGTGGTTTCAGATGAGAAACTCACTCTCATTTGAATTGGTGTTCCCTATAGTCAATGCATCATTTTTTTATTTTAATTTTTTTAAGACAGAGAGGGACAGAGGGGAGGGGAGAATCAATTTTATTCATTTTTTCATCTGGCCTTTGTTTCACCAATCATTAGTTGTGTATGTGGTGCTGGGGTTTGAAATCAGGTCCTCATGCATGCCAGGTAAGTGCTCCAACTGCTGAGCCACCACTCCAGCCCTGCCTCTTCTCTTTCTGGCTGCTTTTAAGACACTTTCTTTGCCTTTAGAATTTAAGAGTTTGGGGGCCGGAGTGGTGCCTGAGTGGTAGAGCACTTTCCTGGCATGCTTGAGGACCTCGGTTCAAACTCCAGCACCACATACACAACTAAGTGTTGAAAAAATGAAACCCAGATGAAAAAAAATAAAATTAATGCCCTCTTTCTCTCTTTCACATACACTCTTCCTCTCTCTCTTAAAAAAAAAGAATTTAAGAGTTTAAATATGGTGCATCTTAGCATGGATTTCATTGAGCTTATCCTTTATGGGGTTTTCACAGCTCCTTGTCTTCAGGTTTGTTTCTTTTGCCATTATTTCTTCCAAATACTCTTTCAGCTTCAATCTTATTCTCCTTTCCTTCTGAAATTCTAATTATATGAATGTTAGCTCTCTTTTTAGGACAGTTGATTGAACCTAGGGCCTCCCATATGTTAGTCAACCACTGAGCTATATACCAAGTGCTTTTAGATTTTATTTTGAGTTAAGGTCTCGCTGAGTTGCCCAACTGGTCTCAAACTTATGATCCTCCTCCCTCAGTCTCTCTAGTGGCTGGGATCACAGACTTGAGCCACCAATAAGCCTATGATCCCAGCTACTAAAGATATTTCTTAAAAGATATTTTCATTGGATGCAGAATTCTAGGGTGACTTAAACAATATTCTTTTCTTTCAGCATTTGAAGAAAGTTATGCCACTTCTTCCTAGCAACCATAGTTTTGGGTGAGAAATCTGTTGTCATTTGAACTGTGTCCATATAAGTAATAGGTCAGTATTTTCTCACTGACTTCACAATTTGTTCTTTGTCTTTAGTTTTCACAAGTTGGACTCTAGTGTGTCTTGGCATCTGTTTCTTGGCATTTATACTATTTGGAGTTCACCTAAATTATTGAATCCATAGGTTCAGGTCTCTTGCCAAATCTAGCACATGCCTGTAATCCCAGCTACTCAGGAGCTGAGGACAAAGGATAACAAGTTCAAGGCTATTCTTGAAGTTCAAAAATAAAAAGGGAGATGGGGGATGTAGCTCAGTGGAAGAGTCCCCCTGAGGTCAAACCCCAGTACCACAAAAAAAAAAAAGAGAGAGAAAAGAGAAAACAGACCTATAACAGCAATTATAATACAGGATTTACGTAACTCAAAAGCTTAAAAAATAAATGACTTGATGCTATTCTGAACCAAAAGTGCATTCATTTAACACCTTTGAGCTTGATAACAAGAGGTTTATAAGTTAAATCAAGACCAACATTTAACTCTTTACCCCCAAACAAATCTCCAACTGAAAGCTTTTGTAGAAGACTAAAGACAACTCTCTCCTATGTTCATTTATAAATTGAAAATTCTAGAAAGCATTTAATGTAATAGTATTATAGGAGTGGTCATAATTGCTTGCCCATGCAAGAGCACTGACATCAGCTAGTACCAGCTCAAAGGGAGTGTCCTCAAGAGCTAGAGGAGTCACTTCATTTATATGTGACACCATTTGAGACAATCAGTGTCAGGAGTGCCTGATTCCCATTACAGGTGGCTCTTTTCTAATTCTCTGGACTGCCCCTGTGGACAGTCTAAACCAGTCTCTCTCTCTCTGATGACCACTCTCATAGGTAAATGATTCCAACACTTACATGTGCCAGATATGTATGA
Source organism: Aplodontia rufa (assembly GCA_004027875.1). Taxonomy (NCBI): domain Eukaryota; kingdom Metazoa; phylum Chordata; class Mammalia; order Rodentia; family Aplodontiidae; genus Aplodontia; species Aplodontia rufa. The sequence continues at coordinate 2,697 of PVKS010047184.1, read as the reverse complement.
AAGCACCCCAAACTCAGTATGTACAAAATTTAACTTGTCTCGGACCAGCTTCTCCCGGGTCCCCAGTTCTGTTAATAATATCACTGAATCACTCAAGGTATAATCTAGTTTTCTTTCTATCACCATGGTCCTCCCTCTTTCCAAGACCACAGAGCATCTATCCCTGCTGCCACAAGGACTGCCGCCTCAGCTCTCATTACTGCTGTCTTGATCCCCACCAACAGACCCCACTTGGAAACCCACTTGGACTCTCATACCCACTGAGGCCACTTACTCTGAACATTACAGACATATAGACTTTACTACAAATGCCCTTTCCCATTCTGTGGGTCCCATTGTCCACTACAGCAGCCCAGAATTTCAGAATCTGAAGGACCCTCTTTGAACCCAACCAATCAATAACTTGATCTTGAAAGTACCTTAAATTCAAAATGCTCTGGCCTCACCCTCAAAGCTATTACTGCTCTAACCACAATCTAAAAGCCCATCATACCATGAAGACAAGAGTGAACTGTGCCATCACACTTGGACTAAGGTCAAAATTCTCAATCTGACCAATAAGTGTCCACTACACCTGGCCCCTGCCAGTCTGCCCAGTCTTGACATGTTCCCCTTTGCTCTCTCTTCTTCGATAACCTTGCCACATTGTCATGATCCCACTCACCCCCAACCTCTGAACATATTGACCCTTCAACACTCCACCTTCAGGTGGTAGGGCCATCTCACCCTTCAGATTTCCACTCATTCACCCCATCCCAAACTAAGTTCTGTCCCCTGCTCTTCACTCCACATCCTTAGGCTATATTACTATAGATTGACTGTTGGATTTTTTATTCCCAGATATGCTCCATAAGAACAAAACTCCATCTGTCTTCCTTACCTCTATATCTCACAACCTAAACAGAGGAGCTTCCGGACGTGGTAGCACATGCATGCAATCCCACCTACTTGGAAGGTTAAGGCACAAATTTAAGGCCAGCCTAAGAAATTCAGTAAGACTCTGTCTCAAAATTTAGACATAAAAAAATAAAAAGGGCTGAGGATGTATGTAGTTCAGTAGTAGAATACCCCTAGGTTAAATCTTCAGTATAAAAAATAAATAAATAAAACAGAAAGAAAAACAAAGGAGCCCTCAACACATATGTGTAGATTAACAGAATTCATAAATCAGAACATCCTAAGTTATAAGACTAGCCCACTACAATGTAGTCCTGAGATCACTTGGTTTTTCTATCCTTACTTTATTATTATTAATCTATTTATTTATTTATTTTGATACCAGGAATTGAACACAGGACCAATTAACCACTGAGTCACATCTCCAGCCTTTTTATTTTTCATTTTGAGACAGAGTCTCACTAAGTTGCTTAGAGCCTCACTAAGTTGCTGAGGCTGGCTTTGAACTTGACATCCCAACCTGTTTCAGCCTCCCAAGCCATTGGGATCATAGGCATGTGCCTCTATGCCCAGCTGGTTTTTCTATCCTTTAAACTAAAGAGCTCATCTGCTCAATGTTCTCTCAGTTCCCTAGAAGATCTGAGTCTAAAATTTTACCATTCCGAACTTCGCTCTCACAACTCTCTTATACATAGGCACCAGCAAATCTTGCCTTAGCAACTTTGTCTTTATCCTTCCTCCCATCTGGAATTTTTTCCCCCAGCTCCACATTTCCAAATCCCACTCAGCCTCAAATTCAATTCCTCCTCTACATCTGTCTTTCTTGCAGGCTGCAGCTAGTCACAACCCCTTAACCCCTGAATTTTGACAGATTCTCCAGCGCTTCATTCAGGTCTCAGATCAAATGGCACTTCAAATGAGTGGCCTCTAAAGTCACTGGCTGGTTATAATTCTCTATCAGAGCACTCTGCTTTATTTTGGTGAGCATTCAACATTAGCTGAAATCACCCTTTCATTTCTTTCACTTGTTTATTTATTAACTGCTTTTCACCCACACTAGAATAGAAGATCACTGAGAGCAGGACCCTAGCTGTCTTCTTCACCACATTTTGCCACTCCCTCAGGTCAGATGAGGGAAGCTATTCAGTAAATATCTGCTAAAGGCTTGAAGGACTCTGTAGGTTTTTGCGTAGAATCTTCCTCTATCTCCAAACTCTTTGTGGATTAGGCCAAAGTCTGACTAATCTATTTGTGTGTCTTTTCCAGAAATCCTTGCACAACTGAAGCAAATAATGCACAACTACTGATTAATTAATGAGTGATTTCTCCAAGGGGTACTGCCCCAAACCAACTCAGAACCCCATGTGTTCAGAAACCAGGACAAACCGAATGGCTTTCCAGCACAGATCCTGTTCTAATATGCCACTGGCCGGTGAGCTTCTAAAGGCTAACTCCCTCACTTTCCTTCCACCAACAACCATGGGGTCTTCTATCCCTAAAATCTCTCAGCCTACCCTTTCCTTTATATTTCCACTTCCAGGGCCCTGCTTCTTCAGAGCATCCCACACCTCCGTGCAGTTGGGAAACTCATCAAGACCTAGGACAAAAGGGGACATTAAAATGAAGTGTTTGGGTAAGAACTGTCTCACTCATCTTTTTCTTGATACCTCTTTTATGTGAAATAGGCCCAGTTTCTGAAACTGGCTCTGCTGGTCTCTGGGACCTGAAGTTTCTTCCAATTTAACCCGCAGCACCCAAATACCTTTAAAACACCCCCAGTCCTGCCTTGCACCTTTTCAC
>PVKS010047183.1:0-12939 GCA_004027875.1 Aplodontia rufa | reverse complement strand
CTCTTGACTAGATCTTTAGCTGTGCAGAAACTTTTTAGTTTAATTGCATCCCATTCATTTAATTTTGATTTTACAGCATGCACCATAGGAGTTTTGTTAAGGAAGAAGCTGCTGACTCCTATAAGGTGTAGTGTTGACCCAACTTCTTTTTCTAGTATGTTTAAAGTTGTTGGCTTAATATCCAGGTCTTTGATCCATTTTGATTTAATTTTTGTGCAGGGCGAAAGATAAGGATCCAGCTTCAGTTGTCTACAAATGGCTGTCCAGTTTGTCCAACACCATTTGTTGAACAGGCTATCTTTCTTCCACACTATACTTTTGCCCCTTTATCAAAGATCAAATAGTTAAAGATATGGGGGTTTGTCTCAGGATCTTCTATTCGGTTCCACTGGTCTTTGGTTCTGTTTTGATACCAATACCATGCTGTTTTTGCTACTACCACTCTGTAATATAATTTCAGGTCAGGGATTGAGATACCCCCTATTTCTTCCTTTCTATAGAGTAGTGTTTTGGCTAGTCTGGATCACCTGTTGTTCCATATGAACTTGAGAAGTGCTTTATCTATATCTCTGAAAAATGCCATAGGTAACTTGATGGGTATTGCATTGAATCTGTAAAGGGCTTTAGATAGAATGGACATCTTTATTATATTGATTCTGCCTAACCATGAGCATGGAATGTTTTTCCATCTGCTCAGGTCTTCTGTAATTTCTTTTTTTAGTGTTTGATAATTTTCTTTGAATAGGTCTTTAATATCCTTTGTAAGGATATTATTTCATTCTTTTGGAAGTGATAGTGAATGGGAGAGATTTTCTGATTTCTTCTTCTGCGGATTTGTTGCTGGAGTAAAGAAATGCTAGCGATTTGCTGGAGTTGATCTTGTAGCCAGCTACTTTACTAAAATCACCTATGAGCTCTAGGAGTTTTCTGGCCGATGTTATTCGGTCTTCTAGGTATAAAATCATGTCATCTGCAAATAGAGATAACTTTACTTCCTCTTTTCCTGTATGAATACCTTTGATTTCCTTGTCTTGTCTGATAGCTCTGGCAAGGGTTTCAAGGACTATATTGAACAAGAGTGGGGATAGCGGACAGCCTTGTCTCGTACCTGAATTCAGTGGAAATGCTTTCAGTTTTTCTCCATTGAGGATAATGTTGGCTATGGGTCTGTCATAGATGGTTCTGACATAGTTAAAGTATCTTCCCTTGATCCCTATCTTTTCCAAAGTTTTGAGCATAAAGTGATGTAGAATTTTATCAAATGCCTTCTCTGCATCAATTGAGATGATGATATGTTTTTTGTTTTTAATTATGTTTATGTGGTGGATTACATTTATTGATTTGCGTATATTGAACCAGCCTTGTTTTCCTGGAATGAAGCCTACTTGATCGTAATGGATTATCTTTTTAATGTGCTTTTGTATCCGATTAGCTAAAATTTTATTAAGGATTTTTGCATCAATGTTCACCAGGGAAATTGGTCTGTAGTTTTCTTTCTTTGATGTGTCTTTGTTGGGCTTTGGAATCAGTGTTATGTTTGCTTCATATTAAGTGTTTGGGAATGTTCCCTCTCTATCAATTTCCTGGAAGAGCTTGAAGAGGATGGTGTGAGTTCTTCTGTGAAGGCTTGGTAGAATTCTGCCGTATATCCATCCAGACCTGGACTTTTCTTTTTTGGGAGAGCTTTGATTATTGCTTCATTTTCGCTTTCTGTGATAGATTGGTTGAGATTTTCAATGTCCTCCTGTGTTAAAGAGGGGATGTCATGTGTGTCCAAAAACCTGTTCATGTCCTCCAGGTTATCAAATTTGGCAGAGTATAAATTTTCAAAATAGGTTCTGATATCTTCTGTATCTTGGATGAGTCTGTGGTGATATCCCCATTTTCATCTCTGATTTTGTTGATTTGCTTCATTTGTATCTTCCTTTTGGTGAGGTTGGCAAGGGGTCTGTTGATTTGGTTAACTCTTTCAAAGAACCAACTCTTAGATTTGTTAATAGATTGAATAGCTTTTTTGTTCTCAATTTCATTTATTTCAGCTCTGATTTTGGTGATTTCCTGTCTTCTGTTAGATTTAGGGTTGGACTGTTCCTCCTTTTATAGTTGTTTGATTTGAAGCATAAGGTTATTAATCTGATCTCTTTCTAGATTTTTGATGTAAGTATGCAGTACTATAAACTTACCTCTTAAGAAAGCCTTCATACTGTCCCAGAGGTTTTGGTATGTTGTTTCCTCATTCTCATTCAATTCCAAAAACTTGTTAATTTCTGTTCTCATTTCCTCTTTTACCCATCCTTCGTTTAAGAGGTAATTATTCAGTTTCCAAGTATTTGAATAGTTTCTATTGTTTCTCCTGTTGTTGATTGCTAAGATCATAGCATTATGATCTGACAGTATACATGGGATTATATCCACTTTTTTATTTTTGCAAAGATTGTCCCGGTGAACTAGGATGTGGTCTATTTTAGAGAAGGATCCATGGGCTGAAGAGAAGAAGGTAAATTCAGCTGTCTTAAGATGGAATACTCTGTAAATGTCTGTTAAGCCCGATTGTTTAATAGAGTTGCTCAGATTGGAGACATCTTTATTGATTTTTTGTTTTGATGATCTGTCTAGAGTTGATAGTGGTGTGTTGAAGTCCCGCAGAATTACTGTGTTGAGATCAGCGAGGGGATTAATGTCCTTAAGTATTTTTTCCATATATTTGGGGGGTTGTAATTGGGGGCATAAATGTTGATTATCGTTATATCTTCTTGATGAACTGTCCCTTTTAGTATGATAAAGTGACCCTATTTGTCCTTTCTGACTAGTTTTAGTTGGAAATTAATTTTGTCTGAAATTAGAATCGCTACACCAGCTTGCTTTTTTTGGGCCACAGGCCTCATAGACTTTTTGCCAACCTTTCACTTTCAACCTTTGTCTATTTTTGAGTGTCAAATGTGTCTCTTGCAGGCAACATATTGTTGGATTTTGTTTTTTGATCCAGTGGGTCAGTCTGTGTCTTTTAATTGGAGCATTGAGACCATTCACATTCAAGGATAGAATAGATATGGGAGGCTGGTTCACAAACTTTGTATTGATTACAGAGTTTTGAGTCATCTTGAAAGTCTGTTTTTGTATAGATTGATAATTGACTCGCCCTAGTTTAAGGATTTAGTATATTGTTGGCATTATCTTCATAATGGAGGACATCTTTGAGAATGCTCTGTAGAGCCGGATTTGTGTTCATGTATCTTGCTAGTTTGAGTTTGTCATTGAAGTATTTAATTTCCTATTCCTATTTGAAGCTGAGTTTTGCAGGATATATTATCTTTGGGTTGAAGTTGTTTTTTTGTAACACTTGAAAGATATTGTTCCAAACTCTTCTGGCCTTCATTGTTTGCTCTGAAAAATCCATAGTGATCCGAATTGGTTTGCCTCTGAATGTGATTTGGGGCTTTTCTCTAGCAGCTTTTAGAATTCTCTCCTTGATTTCTCTGTTATTCATTTTGTATATGATGTGTCTTGGCAAGCTTCTCATTTGATTAGGTCTATTTGGAGTTCTATAAGCATCTTGTATTTGATAATCCGGATCGATAGAAAAATGTGGGAAGTTCTCACTTATGATTTCAGTTAAAAGGTTCTTTAAGCCTGTTGTTTGGGATTCAGAGTTTTCCTCCAGGCCAATGATTCTCAAATTATTGCACCTCATCTCATCAAATATTACTTGGAAGTCCTGGTTATGAATTATAAGCCGTTTATCCCGTTTATCTTCTTTGATTTCTACGTTGTTTAGCCTATCTTCATTATCCGATACTCGTTCTTCAAGAGCTGATGTTCTGTTTTCAGTAGAGCAAGCTCTGGTGTTGGTCTCTTCCAGAGAGGATTTGATTTGATTAACCGTGTTTTTCAATCCTGATAGCTCTACTACATCTCTTTTCAGGATTTCTATATCTTTGTAAAGCTGATCTCTCACTTCGTGGAACTGCTCCCTTATTTCCCTGTAGAAGTTGTCACTCATCTCTTGAAATTGCTGTTTGAACTCATTCCTTAATTCCTCTCTCAACTCTTTGATTGAGTTACTAATCATAACATTGACACAATGCCTTTGGTTTTCATCTAGGGCTCCATCCAGAGGGTCCTTTGGTGGAGAGCTTTGGAGTTGAGGAAGTGAAATATTTCCCCTTTTCCTCATTTTCTGGGTCCAAGAGCGTGATTTGTACTTCGAGAAAATTGCTCTTGGTGGAGTAATTGGAGCTTCTTATGGCTTTGTTTCGTTGTAATGGGTTACTTCGAGAGAGAACTCTCAGCGAATTATGAGAGCAAGCCAGTGCCCGTTTTGAAGTGTGTCTATTTCTTCAGACATCAGGGTCTCTTCAAAAATGGGGGGCATGGATGACTAGGAATTCAAGGAGGTAGATTGGGGAGGTACGAAATCACTCTTGCCTTCGAGTAAAGAGGGACAAGAGATTGGGGAGGAGTGGGTCAAGGAAAACATAGGATTGGGATGCAGGAAGGGTAAAGTCTTTGGGTGAGGGTGAAGGATTATTGCTTATATTTCGGGATTATCAGAGTTCAGGGGAGGAAGAGGTTAGTATGGGGTGAAGTTGTCTTCACTCTCCAAGGGTAGAGTCTATCATGCTATCATGGAACATTTTCTTAGTTAGGATCTAATGTTATAGGGGTAGCAGTAGAGGCTAAGAAGACTTAGAAAGAGTAGTAGTCAATCACCAGTATATACACACAAATAAATATTTACATCCACCAACATTAACTTTAGTATTAACCATAAAGCTAGAAATGGGAAAGAGAAGAAGAAAAGAAAGAAAAAAAAAGAAGAAAAAAAGAGAGAAAAAACTCTGTATAAAAAATAAAATATGCTGAGATAAAAAATAAGATAAAGTAAGAATAAAAATTAAAAAGAGATAATGAATTAAAAAATAAAAAAAATTAAAAGCTAAAAAAGTAAAAGAAAATAAAAATAACAAATAAAAAATTCTTAATGAAATCTTGTATCTATAGACAATGAGGGTGTCTCTGGGACCTCAATGTGAATGTCTCTCAGTCTGTGGCCCCCTGCAGGCTGTCTCCCGGTACAAGGATTGCTCCCCACAATGTGCGGGCTTTGGAGACGAGTGTTTTACTTAGGGTAGGGACTGGTTCAGCAACAGTATCTGTGGCTCTGCTCGCATCCGCAGTCGTGGCTATTTCTGTAGCCGATGCAGGATTGTAACCAGTGAACACGGCAACGTAATGTAGTTGCCACTGTTCCTAGCTGAACAGGGAACTTTCTCCTCCTTCTGACAGATGCTCTGTAGCCCCGCCTATGTGGCCGATGGGAAATGTAGTCCTGTCGCTCATTAATGTAATGGTGACAAGCGACCGGGCACCCCGGGGGGCAGTCTCTGAGCACAGCTCTCTCCCTTCACAGAGTGCAAGGTTGGCGGGGGTCTGATTAGTTACGGACAGGATGGGGTTAGCAATGAAATCTATGTTTTTGCTCAGACCTACTGGATCGGTTACTGCAGCTTGCTGCCCTGCCCCTGCAGCCGGTGCAGGATTGTGACCAGTGAGCACACGGAACGAAAAGGAAGCCGTCAGTGTTCCGGGCCGAACAGGGAAAATTTCCCCTCATTCCGGCAGACACACTGTAGCCCCGCCTTTGCAGCTGATGAGAAATGTAGTCCTGTCGCTCGTAATGGCGGCGAGAGACTGGGCACCCCAGGGGGCCATCTTTGAGCACAGCTATAGCCCCTCCCAGAGTATGAGTTTGGCGGGGGTCTGATTAGTTACAGACAGGATGGGTTTAGTGATGAAATCTATGTTTCTGGTCAGACCCGCTGGATTGGCGGCTGCCGTTTGTATTCCTGTCCCTGGAGCCGGTCGGGAATGTATCCAGCCAGCCGCGGGACGTCCAGTCCCCCCCTCCCTTCTTTTTTTAAAATTTTTTTTCCTTCTCGAGAAACTCCTAAGACTCGGCTCCTTATAAAAAAGCTTCACAAACTAGTAGTAGACAATCAAATATAGTTTCCCCTGGACGCACCTTGGAAAATTGCTGATGCAGTGGATATTTCCCAAGCAGACTCGGAGCCTCAGGAAATGCTGTCACTCTTCAGGTCGCCATCTTCAACTAGATACGGTATATTCAACAACTTTCTAAATAGATAAGGACCTAGAAATCCAGAGACTCAGATGTATTTCATCTCTATAATCCAATGGAAAACTGACCTTGCTCTCTCTTTACATATTACATGAATTAAGTTGAATTCCTTTCTTCCAAAGACACCACCCTCTAATAATTAGGATATAATACAACTATTAGGATGTAATACTCAGACTTCTTTCATTTTGAACTGTTAGTATTCCATCCATAGTCATGGTTTTCCACCTTTGGGGGGAAAAAACTCTTCTATTGGGTTATTTTCACTTTTTTATTCACTTTGGAACAGAGTAGTAGAAACTCAAAATGCCACCATTTCAGTAATATAGCTATTTCCTGTATTTCTACAATTGCCTGCATTTAAAACTTTTTAATTAAAATTATTTTTATAGTAATTTTCATAAGATACTGCTTTTACAGTTGCTCAAAACTCACTACTAAGTACTGAATGTACTCTTAATTTCTAAATGACAATTCCAGTCCATTTCCCCCAGCTATACATTGTTTATACGTTTGTTTTCTCTTGCTGTAGTTTTTGGTTTCCTAGCTCCAGTCAAAGTAGTTGATTTATTTCTCATTATCCATAAATCCAATTGTTATGTCCACATATTTGTTTATATCAACTCTCTTATGTGCTATCCACTTCACTCTTGTCTCTGTAAATATTGTGCCAACTGTTAATCCTCAACTTAAAATGTTTGCTATTTGACCTTCTTTAGTTGCCCCAATTCAGAAGAACTTTCTACCCTTCAACACCTGTAAGTTATCTGTGCTGTTCCTCTCATCTCTTTTTTTAAGAGAGAGGGAGAGAGTGGAAGAGAGAAAGAATCAATTTTATTTATTTTTCCATCTGGTCTTTGATTCTCTGACACTTAGTTGTATATGTAGACCTGGGTTTGAACCCAGGTCCTTGCACATGCCAGGCAAGCATTCCAACTGCTGAGTCACTGCTCCAGCCCTTATCTCAGACCCAGCTTTAGATGTTTAATTATTATTTGGGGTGGTTAGGGTGTTTTGGATTTGTACACTTTTGACCTAGGTGAAAAGAAGCTACATTTCATGGAATTCTCCTTTCCTATATAGTTGAATTTTAGAGTTGGTCATAGAAGAAAAGGATACAAGATGTGGAGGGTGAAAGAGAGGTAGTAGCTGTTCATATTTTCTGCAGGTTGGTGGAGAGTGCCAAGCACCATTGCAGCCCACACATCACTGATTTTCTGGCTTGGTGTGCTGGTGTGGGGCAGCACTTGACTTGTAAGCCCTTTTTTCAAACAAGATTTTCTGTTATCTCCTGGTTCTCACCCAGGAACAAGTGCAGCTCTATAATGAAAGGTAGCAGCTTCAACTGAAAGTCTCCAGACTGACCAAAGTTGTAACACTCGTATGCTGGTTGCAGTTAGTCCTCATAAGTTCAGTTATTCCTCATGGAGTAGTTTTCTCTCTCTTCCAATTCAAATCCATCTCTGCTTTTGGCTGCATATCTAGTATCAGATCTCTAGTATTCAGACTCAGATGCAGAAACAGCATCATTACATTGACTCCAACACTAGCACTCAATTGTGCAAAATCTAAGACAATCACACAGAGACACCCAAATCATAAAGAAGCATATTGGGTATGCTAGGAGAAGAAGAAATGGAATTGTAAAAAAATTCAATGAAAACTAGAGGGGTAAGAAACTAAAGGGAAGGCAGAAAAGTAAAAACAAAATCCCAACAAATAGTGAATAGTTACAAAATGGATATTAATACAGCTGTATCAAGATTCACCTAAAAATTGAATGGTCCAAATTACTATCATGTAGGAACAAATGCATATCATATTGTTACTTTATATGCATTTATGATTGCATAACAACTCAATTCCTTAATAAAAAAGGTTATTGAATATGTGCAAATTAAGAAACATACCCTTAAAAAAGAATTAAGCCAAAGAAGTCACAAGTGAAATTAGAAAATACTTGAGATACAAATGATGATATAGCATATCATGATTTTTAGGTTGCAGGAAAGTGGTTCAAAGAAGGAAATTGTAATTGTACATAGCTACATTAAAAAGGAGTCAGATCTAAAGTCAATAATTTTAAATCCAAAGGACCCCAAAAGAAGAGCAAATTAGGCCCAAGCTATCAGAAGAAATTAAATAATAAGGGGTAGAACAAAGATAAATTAAATTTGAAATGCAAAATAATCGATATAACAAATGTTAGTTCTTCAAAGAGATTTATAAAATAGACAAATTTTTATTTGTAGTTGCAAACTAGAGAAGACATAAATATCTAAAATGAAAGTGTAGACAATGATATTAACCTTGAATTAATAAAAATAAATTATTATAAGAATATGAACAATTATATAAATTATAAATTTATATATAAATTTTTATAAAATTATAAACCTAGATGAAATGGACACATTTCTTTCTAGTCATACAAATTACCTAAATGAATTTAGGAGGAAATGGTGATTTTCAACAGACCTATAATAAGATGTTGAATTACTAATAAGCACCAGTCTAACAAAGAAAAGGTCAAACTCAGATGTCTTCATTGGTATGTTTTACCAAATATTCAAAAACTGAACACCAAGCCTTAATAATAGAAGAAAGAACATTTTCTAGCTCAATCTATTAACCTAACATGAACATGATATTGAAACCAGATAAACGATACCATAAGAAAATCACAAAGCAATATTTAAGAATATGCATGTGAAACCCTGAACAAAATGTCATTAAACTACATGAAGCAACATATTAAAATGATTATACACAAGCACCAAGTGAAATTTACTACAAAAATTCATGGATCACTCACCAGTAGAAAATCCACGTAGTAGTCCACATTAAGAATGAAGGAAAAAAACAGAAGCAAATTATGATCATTTCCATTGAAAAATGTTAGGTACTTACCAAAATTCAATGGATTCCATCATAAAAAGCTCAGAGAACTAGGAATAAAAGGGAAGGTTCTCACTATGGAAAATATATATTTTTTTCTTTTTGTATTTTTATTTCTGGAAACTAGGGTTTTCTCTATTTTTGGTTCAGCTATGTGTTTTTTTCTTATTAAGTTTTAATTGATCCAAACTATATAGCAATTGCTACTAAAGATAAAGGAAAATGGTCTCAACTATCAAATAAATTAATAAATGGATAAAAGGGGATTAAACCATGATGCAGAAGTATTTAATTTAACTATGTAAATACAGCACCCTAAAGGACTGGAAGCACAACTCCTTGTCCCTTAAGCTTCACACAAAGGCTTTATTCCAAAAAATAGAGTAGAAAAGGGAACAAAAGGTACAATGACACAGTGGAGAAACCTGGAAAACATGACTTCAGCCGAGTTATCCAATGATCATCAATATCTGTGATGTCTACAGTACATACCTTTGATATAATTTGATATAAATGGCACTTTACTCCTGTGGTCTTCCTTCCAAAAAATTAGAACTGAAAGTGCACCCTGAGGGTAGATTGATCAACAGAGAGCCAAAAGAAGGGGACCACTATGAGGAAATGCCAGCCCCTGTTCGGTTTTGCACTTTTCCCTCCCTGTTCTCGATGTATTCAGGTTCTAAAGATGCCAGACTCCTTTATCACCCCACCCTCCTTCATCCCACTCTTGGTAATCCATTTCCACACCAAGGAAATTTGGTCTGGGTAGTTGGGAGGATCCAATGTTTGGAGATGGAAGTGAGGACAGAGATTTTTGCTAGTCCTAAGCTCAGGCTACCTCACAGAAGTGAAAACTTTAATTGGATTTTCAAATACATTATAAGCAACTGGGTATCCCCTTATAAATTTCTTTTAATGTGATGATTGCTGTTTGATAGGTCAGAAAAAGCATTTCAAAGCAGTATGTCAACCTAAATTGCATCTTCTGTGCTTAGGTGTGTGTTTATTTTAATTTATTTTTCCTGAAAATATTCCTTATATGGTTAGACTTTTGACATTTTGATATTAATGTATAGGAAGCAAAACCAACATCATGGGTTCTAAAAGCTTTTGTTTTTTTTTTTTTTTAAAGCAAACAGAGATGCTGTTATATTTGCTTTCTTTCTGACGTAGCTCAGGCATAACTTTTTGCCATTTTGTCTCAGGATCATATTAGATTGAGACTTTAAATGTGATTCTCAGCTGACATGGTTGTGCATGCATGCAAACCCCGGGACTCCGGAGGCTGAGGCAGAAGGATCTCAAGTTCAAAGCTAGCTTCAGCAACTTAGTGAGGGCATAAGCAATTGAGCAAAACTCCCTCTCAAAATAAGAAGGTCTGGGGTTATGGCTCACTGGTTAAACACCCTGGGTTTCATCCCCAGGACTCTCCCCAAAATGCGATTCATGTTTCTCAAGACCCATTTCAATTTAGGAACTGATTAGACAACAATTTACAAGACAATTTCTTCTCAGATACCTTGGCTTTGATTTGATTTGTAGCTTCCACGTCTCTTCCCTTAGTAACTGAAGTAGCAAGTGTTACTTGCGCAACCCTCTCTCCACTAGACAGGATCCTATGCACAGTCTTCTAGATTAGGAACAGGACTGACAAATGGGACTTTCCATTCTAGAGAGGATGCTGACAGCAAGCAGATAATCACATACATATACAAGGTAACGTAGGAGTTGATGAGCAACGGAGAAAGGAAAATCAGTCTTAGAAGGCAGTCTGAGAACAGCAGGTTATGTAGCTCATTGCATAGAGGTCTCTGAGGAGACAGAAATTGATCGAAAACTGCTGTGAGGGGCATGAATGAGCTGCACAGATACCTCAGTATGTTATGGCAGAAAGAAACTCAAATAGAAAGACGTTAGGAAAGATCTGCTTCCTCGATTAAAAGAGAAAAAAAATGCATTTTTGAGCAAAGTTGGAGAGGATATGAACCATGACCACAAAGCAATCCAGTGTTTACATATCTTGCTTGATAATTGACTGACCTTGGGTTATCTCTTTGAATGTCAGTTCCTCATCTGTGCAATCTACTAAAATTATACATTTATGGTTATAAGTCAAGGGGAGGGATAGCAAGTGAGGTCCAGGATGCTCGTTATATTTTCTTCCTTGGTTTTAGTGATGGTCACAGGAATATATTCATTTTGTAAAGAGATATGATTATGCATTTTTTCTGCATGCTACATTTCAATTAAAAGGTTAAAAATATATAACTAATTAGCAGTTTTGTTACAGAACATAAGCAAGATTGTGTGGTGTGTGTGTGTGTAGGAATACAATATGTCAAAGAAAGTACCTGGTATATGTTGGCTCTAACAAATGTCATCTTCATTCTGTCTATCCCAGAAATTTCTTCAAGGAATCCTACATTATAAAGTAAATAAATTTTAAAAATCAATATTGTGTTCAATGATGAAACAGCAAAAACCAAACCAAAACAAAACCTTAACATATTTTGTTCCATAGTTTTATATGTGGAATGTTTTAGTCAGCTTTTTCACTGTTGTGACTAAAAGACATGGCAATAACAATTAGAGGAGAAAAAGGGTATTTGGGGGCTCATGGTTTTGGAGATCTCACTCAATAGAAGGCCAGCTCCATTCCTTGGAGCTCTAGGTGAGGTCGCATATCACAATGGAATTGTGTAGTTGTGTAGTGGAGGAAAACAGCTCAGGACATCACACCAGAAAGGAGAGAGAGAGAGAGAGCCACTTGCCAGGTACAAAATACACAAAATATATACCCTAAAGGTATGCACACAGGAACCCATCTCCTCCAGCCACACCCAACCTGCCTTCCTTACCTCTCAGTTAATCCCTATCAGGAGATTAATTCACTGGGTTAAGGATCTCATAACTCGATCATCTTTCCACTAAGCCTTCTCATATTGTCTCATACATGAGCTTTTTGGGTATCCCTCACATCCAAATCATATCATGGAACACCTATAAAAACTTACATGTAGTATGTAATTATATAAAATCATGTGAATAAGAATATAATTATAATGATATCAATATTAATTAGTATTAACTAATACAGTAAGGTACATAAGTTCTAAATTATTATTTTCAAACTATTTACCTGTATCAATTTTGTTGAAATATTTGCAGCATTGAAAATTTGGGACTTAATGGGTTTAAAAAATAACCACCAGCTGTCAACAAACTGCCAAACCAAACTTTCTAGTCCTCATCTCCCTTTCCTCCCAGACATCTTTTCCTCTAATAATAGGTCCATCTCATTTCTTAGATACCTTACTTTACTTTTCTATTTTCTTCAATGTTCTGACCATTATTGGTCAACTTAAAAAAAAAAAAAAAGCAAGGGTAGCAGTCATCATGTGTGCAGAATCCTTAATGGAATCCATGTGAGGAAAGACTCTTGTCTTTCTCTCAATTTTTCTGTCATTTTAGTGGGATTAGGAAATCTCTCCATTATTACGTTCTCACCCCTTTCCCTCCCACTCTTCTTTCTTTCCTCCTCCCCCTTCTCTTCTTCCTGTCTCAAGATCCATCCTTGAGTAATTCTCTTCTTCCTTGTGTTAAGTTTCTAACTTTTCCATTCACCTTATGATTCTTGCCTTTGTTTTGCGATCTAAACGCACATCCTCACTAAAAAATGCAAGGAAGAAGAAGTGCGATCAGGCATTCGTACAACTCCAACCACAGAAGCACCTGTGGTGTGCCTGAAACCCTCTTCTCTCAGAACATTTCCTCACTTATAAACTGCCCATTTTAAGAAATGAGCCAACCCTGAAGACTCTCCTTACATTATTCACTTAAATCTTTGATCCCATCCCATAAGCAAGAAACACTGTAAAATCTCTTTCCCTAACTTGAAACCT
>PVKS010047182.1:0-12935 GCA_004027875.1 Aplodontia rufa | reverse complement strand
AAGATGTAATGCTTTATAATCTAATATCTTTTTTTAGAGTTATAAAGGGAAAGGGAAGGGAGGGATAAGGGAGGGTAATTGGGGGGGGCACTTCTGGAGATAATTGCAATATCCAAAATATTTACACATTTTATACACATTTTATATTATTTTGTTAAAATCATGTAAGGTTGTTCAAAAAATAAAAAATAAAAAAAAATATTGATATAGAGTCTTTTTCTAGAAGGATCACAAACTAAGACTATCTCCCTGGAGTAAATCAATGAAGATATGAATCTAGTAATGAATTCAGATTGATCACTCTATCAATTCCCAAATCCTTAAGTTTGACACAGCTTTCCTAGGACCTTCATGTGCCTGAAGTTCTGCTGTCTTTCTCAAAAAATAAAAAACAAAAATGAGAAATATCTGATTTTGTAGACCTCTTTCCTCTCTTCCCAAAGTGCATAATGCTTAAAAGCATGCTCCCATGTACTCAAAGCTGCTACATAATTACAGCTTTTACAGATCAGTGTAGAAAAATGAAAAGGCTACCCTGAGGGTCAACTGTGTCCATTCACAAAATAAACCATTAAACAGCTCAGGGATAGGGAAGGTGATTTTTTATAACAAATAAACAGGCCTAATTGAAACAAGAATAGTCCAAAAGTCATTAGTGAGCTTTGGTATTTGGATTTATATATGCTTGCCACTGGGGTTATATTAGTATTTGAACATCCCAACAAGCAAAATGAAGACACATCATGTATAAGAACTATCTTCTGCTCTATCCAAATAAATCAGTAGGATAATGCTGAGGAGCCTAAATATATGTCCTTTTAAAGTATACAACAGAGTGACAAATGAGATATGTTGTCATAAAGAACAGTGATTTTCGTGAATCCCAAATTCAACCCTTCAATTCCCATGTTTGAATCAAAATATCCCACCTTTTCATCATTGCTGTTGTAACAATTACTATAGGAAAATATGGTATGTCATTCAGATGTCAGTCCAGGGATATTTTATTTCACAACAGAAAATCCCAGAAATTATGAACACAAATTTTCATAGTTATACTCATGAGAGCCATGAAATCTGTAAGTAATCCAAATGTCCATCAACAGAAGAATGGGTAAACAATTCAAGGTATATACATGCAAAGTAATACCACATAACAGTAAAAAGAAGCAATACAGATGAATCTCAAAAAGTAAAAGAAACCATACACAGAAGGTTATTTACTGTATGTTCCATTTATATGAAATTCTAGAAAAGGGAAATCTAATCTTTAATAGAAAGCAGGTCAGTGGTTGCCTGGAGCCAGGGAGGACTAAATGTAGAGGGGCATGAGGGAAATTTTTGATGTATCTTGGTTGTGATGGCAGTTACATGATTTAAAAATAGGTTAAAACTCATTGAACTGCATATGTAAAATGACATATTTTGTTGTATGTAAATTAATCCTTGATAATTTTGATTTGAAGTAAAACTTACTTGCATCTTCTCCCAAAACTTAATTTAACTAACAAACCAAATGCTATCACTTAGTAAGGAGGGTACTGAGACAGAGAGACTTAGGACATTTTATCTATATATATATATATATGTATATATATACATATATATATATATATATTTAAAGACAGAGCGACAGTGAAAGAGAGAAACAATTTTTATTTAGTTTTTCATGTGGCTTTCATTGCTCAGAGACTCTGTTGTGTACATGGAGCTGGGGTTTGAACATGTGTAGTCGCGCATGCTGGGCAAGCCCCGTAACAGCAGAGCCATGGCTCCAGCCCCAGGACAGTTATATTTTGTCAGGGGTTCAAACGGAATTGAGTATTACTTTGCACCTAGGGGAGGCCTGAAATTTGGGAGAAAACTGATAATAGAATATATCTAAAAGAAGAGATAGAAAGTGGGTGAGTAGAAGAGATAGGGAAGAAAACAGTAAAGGAAAACAAAACTACTTGTGACCTACTTTACAATGTTTCCTACTGACAAAAAATACTATTTCTCCATAGCTATTGCTTAGATTTGTGGGGGGCATGGGCATAAAAACATGAGGATGTATCTCTTGGTGGTGTCTTAAGACCCAAAATTTAGAAATATACTTTGGTGTGAAGGTAAACTAGATCAGTGTTTCCCAAACTTCAGTGAACATTAAAATCGCCTGCAGGGAGAAATAGGGAACGTTCATGGAAGGAATCAGACTTAACTTTCTCATGTTCATATATGAACAAATCATAGTGAAGCTCATCCACATGTATATAATGTCATTAAACAAAAACTGTTAGTAAATTACAGAAAGACAAGTGGAGTAGAGGGAGGAGATGAGGGTGGCAGGGTGGGGGGATACTGGGGACTGAATTAGAATAAGTTAAACTCCATGCTTTTATAATTATACCTTTGTGTAATCTTATGTTGTGTATATCCCCCCCCAAAAAAAAACACCTGAAGAACTTGAAAACACACAGATACCTGGCTTAACCATAGACGTCCTAATTCACTGACTGCAATTCAGTGAGTATGGAGTGGAGGTTAGATTTTGTATACTTCTGGGTAATGCTGATACTGCTTGTCAAGGGACCACACTTTGAGGAGTTCTGACCAAAAATCCTCAGTGGGTTTCCACAGTAAAGGTGGACTGAAAGTTCATATTTATTTATTGCTAATATTTGTTCTGTTTTCATACCCAGGCATATAAATTCAGAAACTTTGCAGTATGGAGATTTGAGAACTTAATCAAGAGAAGTCTGAATTTGTTCCTTGTTTCTAATTTGGTCAGTCTTTAACAAGCATCCCTAAGGATTTATTGATAATAGGAGGTGAATGAGTATATGAAAATAGATTATGGTTGCTTATTATTTCTTTTTTAGAAAATTCCAAGTGTTGTTTGTAGGTATGAGCAGGACTCTCTTGTTGCGCAGTCAGAATGAGAGAGCTGTTTGTCTGAACCTTTTCAGATGAAAGTTAATGGTTTTGTGGTCCCCAGAATACGCAATTAATGAGTTTCACTGTACTGACATTTTTAATGTCAACATTACCAACAGCAGATGGGAGATGTCTGCATTGAGTATCTGTTTCCAATTAAGATCTTTAATTTATGATAAATGAATACATTTCAATCATGTCTGCCTTGCATTCAGTGTATGCTTGGTTAATCAACAATAAAAGCTACTGGGAATGTTTTGGCACGCAATGAGAGACTGAGTCAGCCCATAGGAAGAAGACTCACTATTCTAATGGTTCCTTAAATA
This sequence comes from Aplodontia rufa, assembly GCA_004027875.1. Classification (NCBI taxonomy): domain Eukaryota; kingdom Metazoa; phylum Chordata; class Mammalia; order Rodentia; family Aplodontiidae; genus Aplodontia; species Aplodontia rufa. The sequence continues at coordinate 9,693 of PVKS010047182.1, read as the reverse complement.
CATTAAATTAGGAAAACTTAGAAAAATTCAACAAATGAATCTAGTTTTTTTCCATATACGTATGTGAAAATTTGGAAAATTAGAAGAAAAATTATCTGTAGCTGGTGGTGCATACTTGCAATCCCAGTGACTCAGGAGGCTGAAGCAGAATTGCAAGTTCCAGGCTAACCTAACCAAATTAAGGCCTTGGCTCCAAAGTTAAAAAAATAAAAAATAATTATGGGCTGAGGAACCACCCTAAAACAAACTCTGTGAGCATTTAGGCATTTTTCTTCCAGTCTTGGGACTGTGTGTAGAATCAATTAGTTAGGTATAATTACATATTGATTCTTGAATTTTTTTACCTATTATATCCTAGCCTTTATTTCCCTTGCTTTTACATAATTATTCTAGTTATCTACTGCTTCATGACAACTCACTCCAAAACGTGGTGGCTTATAACAAGAAGATTAATTTAATTTAACAATCCTCAGTTTTGGCAGGGCTTGGCAGGGACAGCTGGACTCTGTTCCTTTCAGCATTAACTGGGGCATTTCAAAGGCTGGGGGCTGCCTCACTCACGTGTGTCTTGGTTCATGCTGGTTGTTATCTGAGACCTTAGTTTGAACTGTCAGCAGAAACACCACGTGTGACCTTTCCAGGTTGCTTGGAAAAGGTTGCTTGGGTTTCCCCAAAATGAAGTAGCTAAAGTCCAAGAGTGGGGCTTCCATAAAAGTTATCCAGGTGGGAGCTTCATTGTCTTTTATGATCTATATTCAGAGGTCACGCAGCATGATTTTCACTACTTTTTATAAAATAGTGGCATACGATTTTATCAAATGAATATAACAAGCTTAACCACTTCGCCTACAGTTACATTTGGGTTATTTTTCCATTGTCAGGCTGTGATTAACATCTTTACTTAGCAGATCTCCTAGAAATGATTATATATTGTATTCTGCCAACTAGTTTCAAAAGAAGGATTTGTATTATACACAGAGGCACTTAGTAAAGATGCTTTGATTTCGAAAGGTCTAACAAAACCAGAACTTAACTGAAACAAGATCCTTCTAAGAACTAGGGTTGTGTTAATAGATACACACTTGAGAAAGAGATGGGAAAGCAGATAGATGTTTTTATCTTACAATCCCCAAGAAAAGCAAATACATCCAAAACTGAAAAATATACACTGTGTGTCACACCATTTTCCAATGTAAGAAGGAGTGTCAAAACCAATATTCTGAGCTTATTTGGCATTGGTACATGTATGGAGCTAGAAAGCCAATATACCCCATGGAAATGGTGTGGGGAGGACAAATGCTGGTCAAAAAAAACAGTTAGGGTCTCTCTTACAGTGTATGGGAACCCAAGAAAATATTTTTGTAGAATTAGTCTTTAAATAAACAATTTGGTTTAAAAATTTATGAGAAAATTCATGGGAGCATTTGATTTAATGACGAGTATTTAGAATTATGGGTAAAGAGGGACTTAGAGGTTTGTTTATTGTTATATAAGAGCATAGGAAGAAGTTTTGTGGTGTCTAGGCACCGACTCCTCACATTAAGGTCCAAGAACCATCTGTTCATGTTCTTTATTGTCAAATGTGGCATTTCTGGATATTTTCACATCTTCCAAAGAGAAAAGCATAACACCATTTTTATACACAGCACCATGACTCTTCATTATCTGTATTGAAATAATATCAATCTTCTCTCCTCCATAGTTTCCTAAGACCTTTTATTTAATAGTGATTATGTATTACTCGTGATCCTGCATCTTCACTGTGTTGTTCATTTGTAATGGCTTATAGTAACTCTCTCAATTCATGAATGTGTAACAATGATTCCCTCGAGTATGTAAAATTATATTGAACAAATAAAAAAGGTCCTTACTATACTTCATTAATGATAACCATACACACAAATCTTAACCAGGATATGCAGGAAAATATGAATGATAAGTCATTATCTGATCATAAAAAGTGTGCATTTCAGAATTTTATAAACATGGAACACATGAACCATGTCTTTTCTTGAACCCTTTGTTTTGAAATTACTGTATTTCTAGAATATGATTGTACCCTTCCTACCACATACCACCACGAATGGGAAGTATGGACAAAGGACACTTGGGCATTGTGAGAAGAGCAGAAGGAATGTTTTGTTTTCAGTTGGTTCCAGAAATGAATCTCCTAGAAGGGATTGTTGGTCCCAGCCAATTCCAGCTACCAGAAGGCCTCTTAGAAATTTCCAAAGGCAGGGCTGGAGCAGCGGTTACTGTGTTTGCCCAGCATGCACAAGTACGCAAGATCAAACCCCAGCACCAGGTACATAGTACATAATGAAGTCTCAGAGTGATGAAAGTCATATGAAAAAGTAAATAAAAATTGTTTCTCTCTTTCTCTCTCTATTTGTCCCTCTCTCTTTAAAAAAAAGAAAAAGAAAAAGAAATTTCCAAAGGAGACATTCTAAAACACTGGACCCCCTCTGTAGCCTGGGGCTAGGAACCTGGCACAGGGGTTCATTTTTCCAGGTTTAAAGGTGGTATTTAGTAACAGATGACAGAAAAAAGTTAACTCCTGCAGATTAAATGCCTCAGAGGAAAGCATGATAGCAAATGATATATTGCAGGATAGAAGAGTGGCCTGGGTCATGGAGTTCAGCAAAGATAGTAGGCAGTTCCCTGGCATCAAAACAAAACAAATATTTCCTCATGAAGAGTTGCATAGAAGTAAGCTCCATGATGACATTAAGACTAGAAGAGTCCTAATGTTTTAGTTCAGTAATTTTGAAACAATGTTCCAAGCTGCTATGTGCAGTTTTCTTGACAGTTGATCCTCAATTCTCATCTTTTTTGACCTAGAAGTAGAATTTGACAAAGTTTGACAATATTTCTACCTGACATATTTTCTTTATTTTTCTTTCACAACATCATACCCACCTAGTTTCCCTGAACTTCTGGTCAGTCTTTCTATGTCTCCTTTGCTGATTGCTCTTCATTTCACAGATTTCTAAGCATTGGAGTGCCCAGAGCTCAGTCCTTGGACTTCATCTCTCCTCTCTTTGCCCTCACATTCCTGGTGCTCTCATTTCTTTGCATGGTTTTAAATACCATGTATATTTTCTTAACTCACACATTCATATTTCCATTCCAAATGCTTTCTTTGAACTTCAGAATCACATAGCCTACTACCTACTTGGCATCTCCATATGGATGTTTGACATCTTAAAATGATATTTGATGTCTGACAAATAATATGTCCTAAACTGAACTACTGATGATCAAACACCCCAACCTTATTCCATTCATAGTTTTTTCCCATCTTATTTGATTGCTATTCCATGTCTCCAGTTGCTGAGGACAAAAAACTTGGAATTAAACTTCACTCTTCTTTTTCTCTTATAGCTAGTAGTATTATGGAGCAAGCTCAAACTGTCACATAAAAGCTAATGGTGCACATCTATTGTCTGTGTTCACTAATGTTTCACTGGTAGCTTGAAATCAGGCATTGTAGGAGCATTCACATAACGGAAATGAAAAAATGTTACCTATCAGGACACCCCTAACCCAGTATCTCTCTGCCTATACATTTCATCCAATCCATTAGCAAATTCTGTTTGCTGAATAGAAGCCCCAGTGGGGTTAGGGATCTATGCCTTCAACGTACACTCAAATCAAATAGTTTCCTAACATCTCCATAGTCTGAGTCATATGAACTCCATGTGGATTGAATGCACAAAATCTTAAATGATCTCTGTGATTCTGCCCTTTGTTCTTTATGGCAACAAGAGTGTTTTTGTTAAAATGAGTCAAATCATATAGCTTCTCTAGTAAAACACTCTATCAGTCTGCGTTTTGTTATTATAATGAAGTACCTTAGATTGAGATACTTATGAAGAGGTGGATTTAGTTCAAAGTTTGGGAGGCTAAAAGTCCAAGCAACATAGCACCAGCTGTGGTGAGGACATCCTTGTCTGTATCACTTCATTGTGGATGGCACCACAATGGCAGAAGTTCGTGTAAGAGGGAAAGTCCACATGTTAAGACAGAATGCTAAACTGGGGGAGGGCAATTCTGTACTCTTCCACTAGATCCCACCTTTTAAAGTCCCACCACCTCTCAGAATCGCCCTACTGGGAACCAATTTCCAACACATGAGCCTTTGGGAGACACACTCAAACCATATTCAAAACACGGTGCTTTCCAATTGTTTCCAATTCACTCAAGAGTGAAAGTTAAGGATCTTATGATTCCTATAAGGTCCTCTACCATCTGACTCCATGTTCTCTTTCTGATCTCATCTCTTGCTACTCTTCTTCTTGTCTCCTTGACTTCAGTCACACTAGCCTCCTAAAAATTTCTCAACAACACCAAGCATAGCCATGACTCGAGGTCCTTACACTGGCCACACCCTCTCTATGCCCTCTCTCCAGATATCCATTAGCTCCTTCAGTCTTTAGTAAAATGTCACTTTGTCACTTCAGCATTTCCTGACATGCTAAAGTTGTAATCCATGCCACACACACATACTCACTTCCTTCCTCCCTTCTTTGTCTTATTCTCTTCCTTAGCGATTATAAACATGTAACAATTAAGTATTTTACTGATGTTTCTTATTTACTTTATGTGTCTGCCACCAGAATGGAAGCCCCATTAAGGCAGGGATTTATGTTCGTTTTGTTTGCCAATGTGTCTTCAATACCTAGAGTAGTGCCTGACACATAGCATGTACTCAATGAAAATTGTTCAAAACAGTGTATAGTGTATATGTTTAAAGAAGTTGGTCAAGTGGACAGTGTTCTGTGGTTTTTCAGCCCCCATTGAACATTTTGTGCTTTTTTTACATGTTATATGTGTAATATCTTTTGCATATTGTGTCATACATACAATTTCACTTGTAAAAAGTTTGTTACATAAAAAAACAATAATAGTTCTAACAGTAAGGTTTGATATATACACTTTTAGACCAATACACTCATTTTACTCCTGACAAACTTAGAATGGCATAGGTAAAGTGGCTTGTCTAAGTCAAACAAGTGAACTGCTACTACCTTCCAAGTCTAATATTTTATAAAGCCCAAGTGAGGCAGAAGTGGATAGCATAAACTTGTGAGATGGGATATCATTATATGCTCTACCATCCACATATTATTGCGATAAAGAATCAGATATGGAATGCACTTCTTCAAGAGGAATGTTAATACAACTTACAAATTATGGCAATAGTAAATACATGATTAGGAACATGGAAGGACACCTATGGCTCACTACTAATTAGTTGAAGAAATCCAACTCTTCTAATTAAGAAAACAGAATGGCAATAGGATACATGAGAAAAAAAACTTACAAGAAAGTTAAGATTTAAATAAGAACTACACTAAGGTGTAGTATGATTTAGAACAAATGTAGACAGTAAGATACAACAAAATCACATCTTGAGTGATTAGGTAATTCAGGAAAGAGGAGAGGGTCAACCGATTCTCTAAATTCTCACATTCTCCTTGGGGTTATAGTAAATTATAGCTTTAATCATTTATACATGATTCATTTGTTTATCCCTAAAAGTTATTCATCATTTTATTTTTATTACATTTTGCTTAACATGTCAGTTCTTCCTTAAAATTATATCCTAAAAAGGTCACTGTAAGGTAAATTTTGGTGAAAATACTCCTAAAAAAGTTAATAGTTTACTGTTTTGGTTTCATCATCCTGATACTTTTGTTAATGGTGATTTTAAAAAAATTTTCATAAGGGTGTTGAGTTTTTCCTATAAACTTAAGCTTACATGTATGAATGTACATTTTTTTCAAAATGTAATAATCCAACCTCTTGTTAGTCACAATTTTTTATTACTTTAAGGAAATCACCTAAGCAAAAATATTGCTTATTTTATTCCTTCAGTTTCAGTTCTGTTTATTTTTCTTCTGATGACTGAAATTAAAGTTAGTTTCTATGTAAAATATCAGCAGTGGCTGTCTCCAGATGATAGAATTGGAAGTGTTTCTAATTCTTTTTTATTTCTTAAATTTTCTTTCTAATTAATACTTATTAATTTTTTTAAAGAGAGAAGGACAGTGAGAGAGAGGGAGACAGAATCAATTTTTATTGAGTTTTTCATGTGGCTTTTGTTGCTCTGACACTTAGTTGTGTACACGGGTGCTGGGGTTTGAACCCATGTATGCTGGGCAAGCTCTGTAACCACCAAGCCACTGCTCCAGCCCAATACTTATTAATTTTATAATTAGAAATTTATAATTTTAATTAGTGTAATTTTAAATAACATGAATATAATTCAATTAAATAAAAATACATTGAGTTTTAATTTTGTTTATCCTTTCAGGTTTTATCTAGCAAAGAAGCTCTGCTTTCCCTGATATTAAGGAGAGATAGTATAGAGAAGTGGAGAGGGGGTGTTTTTGGTAAAGAAGCCTAGAATTTCCTTTCTTGCCACTGAAACTAGTAAGAACCATAAAGTCTCCTGATTGCTGTGATAAACTCATTTACCTTAACAGCAACCAGATGGGAGAGTGTTGGGCCATGAACAAGAACAGCAGTACTTGTCATTTCTCCTTTATTTTCTTTAAGGCCCAGAGTCAGCTCTACCTGAGGTGAAATTCTTAGCAAATCAAGGTAAAAGTCTAAGGTATTACAGGTCAAGTATCAGAGATATTCATGTCTTAACATTTCTTTTCTACTTGTTTATTTATGATATATAGCCTGTTAATTCTAGAAAATGGACTTAAGATGGAGTATGTCCATAACCAACCATTAAAGATCAGAAATTCCAGAGATACAAAGCAATTGCACTTCCAAGGAAAAAAATTGGTATGATGGCCCAGGGGAAGGAAGGTATTTTGAGCTACTCATGCTACATAGGTAGACGTTGGCTTTTGCAATCAGCAAAACTGACACCAGGGAGGTTTTATAGAAATATAACATATAGAAAGAGTTACTGCAGGAAAATAAAACAAATTCCATGGAGCAATTATGAACAAGATTCCCTCTCCAACATGCCCACAAATAGCCCTACCACACTCTGGAACTTCCATCTTCTTTGCTTCCATATTTGGCTTTGATATAAAATGCTTATAAATCATTCTTCTTTCTCTTTTTCTCTGCTTTTAATCTGAGTTCCTTGCACTTTTCTTTAAGCATCATGCAGGATCTATGTTTGACCCTTATAATTATTAATAAAAACACACACCCAGGTGTTGGAGACGGAGACTGGCAGGCAGAAGTAGTACACTTTGTACCAAAATTACAGTATGTAAAAAGGGAAATTGGTAAATTTGATCTCATCGAAATAAACCTTAAACCTGTTGAAGGTTTTTTGTTTATTTTGTTTTGTTTGCCTATGGATGCCCAATTGTACAGCACCTTTTTTTGTTCTTCTGCTAAATTGCTTTCACATATTTGACCTTTGTCAAAAATCAGTAGGGCATATTTATTTGCCTATTTCTTGGTTCTCTTTTCTGTTCCATATGCCTCTGTGTCTATCTTTCTGCTAATACCACACTGTTCTGATTACTGTGGCTATATAGTAAGCTTTAACATTAGATTAAAACACTTTATTCTTTTCCAAAATAATTTTAGCACTTCTAAGTCTAAAACCTTCCATTGCAAATTTTACTATAAATTTATCTATGTCTAAAAAAGCCTTGCTGAAATTTCAATAGGAATTTCATTAAACCTACTTATAAGTTTAAGGAGAATTGACATCTTTACTAAGTTGAGTCTTTCAGTTCATGAACACAGTAAATTTTTCCATTTATTTAATTCCTGATTGATCAGCATTTTTAATTTTCAGGATAGATTTATAACTAAGTATTTTTTATTAAGCATTTTCAATTGCATTCAGTTTTTATTTCAGTTTCTACTATTTTTTGTTGGTGTATAAAAATGCGATAGTTTTTTGTGTTAATCTTTAATTCTGCAACCTTGCTGAACTTTCAGTTCTTGGAGAATTTTTGTTTTTGGTTTGTGTTGTTTCATATGCAGATAATCATGCCATCTGTTAATAGGTACAGTTGTATTTCTTTTGCTCATTTTATATGCCTTTTATTTCACTTTCCTGTGTAATTGCAGTGTCTAAAACTGTTTTGAAACTTAGACTTTCTTATTCACGTGAAGTGAAGTCAACAGACCAGGAGATGATTGTCACTGAAACAATAGATTTTATACTCACAGATCTAAGAGGAGGGGTTATGCCACAGTGGAAGAAGGCTTATGGAGAAGGTCCATAGTCGGTGAGGAGATGGGGGAATAAAAGGGGAAAACATGGCAAGAGACTTTAATTGTCTTTTTTTTTAACAGGAAGGAACAGATGAGGGAGGATAAACAAGTTTAAGTGGACTTTGTTTTAGGGACTGTTCCTAGATTAAAGCAGGATTGTATGCATATGAGAGGCATACTTTCAGGCAAGTTCCTTACTACCTGTAGGAAATGGCAGGTCTTCCAGGGTCAGCAAGTCTCCAAATGTCGCAGCATAAAATATAGAAGCTAGAAAAAGTGGTTATTACAAGAATTTCCAGTATCAAGTTGAAAGATAGCATTGAAAGTGAACAGGAGGGGCTGGAGCGGTGGCTCGGTGGTTACAGTGCTTGCCCGGCATGCACAGGTACACGAGTTCAAACCCCAGTACCCACATACGCAACTAAGTGTCAGAGGAACGAAAACCATGTGAAAAAACTAAAAATTTGATTCTTTCTCTCTCTCTCTCACTGTCCTCTCTGTCTCTTAAAAAAAAAACTGAAAGTGAACAGGATATTTTGCCTTATTCCTAATCTAAAGCAAAAGCATTTCATAGATATTCTTTATTACATTAAGGAAGTTCCCCTCTATTTCTAGTTTGCAGAGAGTTGGTAGCAAGACAGCGTTTGATAAGTTTTGCAACAATTATTTACTACTGCATGGTGTTGGTTTATTTTGCTGTTTGTTTTAATAGTTTCTTGAGGTACAAAGTTAGATTGTTGATTTTAAACACTTCCTCTTTCTAATAAACATTCAGGGGTATAAATTTCTCCCTCAGCTTTGCTTTAGCTGTCCCCACATGTTTTGAAATGTTATATTTTGTTGCATTTGAGTAGGTTGTGATCTCTCTGATAGACTGTTGCTAGAGGGTAGGAACAAAACCTCAGTTCCCACTTGGGCCTTTCTGAAACTATCAGTTCAAGGAGTTGAATTTTTCCATTGGCATTTGGCTGGAGTACGGTAGGTGTTGGTTAAAAACAAGTTGTTTGTTAGTGTAAGAAATCAGGAAATGCCGGTGTTTGGCATCCAATGTTCAGGCACGTATGTTCAAAAAGGAGTCAAGCCTAAAAGCAGGTGAGCAAAACCTTTTTATTGGGATTGGCAGTCTCGGGCCATATTCAAGGGTCTGCCAGAGTGAGGGCGGGCAGAGGAAGTGGCATACGGCCCTGCCTGGGCAGCAACTTTATAGTCTAGGGTGGGCAGAGGAAGTTTCGGGGTCTCATCCCTTGGGAATTGGCTGGTGACTCCATCTATCATTGGGTGATTGCAAAAGGCCATTGGAGTTTATCTGCTGGTGTCTGATTGATTGTTCGTTCATGTGCGTGGGCTGCCTGATGCCTTGCCTCCATCCAGCCACCTGAGGGTGTGGGCTGCCTGATGCCCTGTCCCCATGTGGCCACCTGGAATCCACCTAACAGAACATCCTTTCCCCTTTCCCAGTATTTTGATGAGAGGAAAGAGCCT
>PVKS010047180.1:0-12937 GCA_004027875.1 Aplodontia rufa | reverse complement strand
TTTTTTTTTTTTTTTGCTTAGGTTTGATTAAGAATGAACAGCCACGTGGAAAACTGTAATTGGACAAAGAAGTGTGATTTAAACACAATAGACTGAGGGGGGACCCAGCAAGGCCTGTCTGTTCAGACTCTTCAGACTCCTCATGGCCTCTGTGTAGCATTCCTTCTGTCTTCCCTTCCCTGGTATGGGACAGGAGTCCTGTGGAATGATGGGCTTCAAGGGACAAGGGAGAAGGGAGAGAGTGACTTTTCTAGATTTTATGCTTGTTTGGAAAAGAGCAGTTCTAGTTTCTATGACTGGCTTTGGGGCAGAGGAATTCTGGTGTCTGTGATTTGCTTTGGGGGAGCAAAGCGGGGCAGGAGACGGGAGGGCAGAACAGTTCATACACAATTGCTTCCGGGGCTTCCAGTATCCTTCAGGTCAAAACACTCAGCATGCCAGGGTGCCATGCTGTGGGGTTTCATGTTCTGAACCCCAACATATAGAATTGCAAATGAACCTGAATAGAAAGGAAGCCTATTTGTAAGATGATATTTGCAGGCAGGAAGTAGAGATTGCACTGAGGTTCTTCCTACTGCTTCTGGTCAAGGTTCCTGTGCTCCAAATGTGGTTCTGAAAGATAGAATAAACTTCTTCCAGGGCACAACGGTGTTCAGTAGAGGAATTATCTGTGCTTTTAATGTACTGAAATCACTTCTCACAGTTCCCAGACCAAGGCAAGTTCTTAAATATTATTTATTCACTTGTTTTCGGGAGGCTGTTGAAGTTTTACTCCATCAAACGACAAATCTAGCAAAGTTTTAACCCTGCCAAAATGGTTCTGTAGATTTAGAATTATCTTCAGAGTTCAATGCCTTCCCACCATCTTTGTAAGCTTCATATTAACCTTAGTTCAATTAGTTGGGAGAATTACTCTGACAGAAGTTAGTTCAGAATCTTTGCTAAACTGTGCGTCTTTTTCCGTGTCCCTGGCTAGCTACCGTTTTTCACTCTGTTTACTTTTACATTTGTATCTGTGTTTAATTACTGGCAGATGCAAAAAGTAAACCTCGGAGAGAATCCTCTAGTTCCTGTGCTCTTGCAAATGGATTTGATACAGAGCTGCTTTTGAAGGAAACTGGTAAAAGTAACAAATTATTTCTTCAGACTGGATAGAAACAATGAGCAAAAGAATGAGATAAAACAAAAATATTGTTTTTTAAAGATGCCTATGTTTTTTCTCAGAGAGATCTTTATTTTGATCCTTTCTAACAGAACAGAATACAAACATTTCTTGGTATTGGAGGCAGCAGCTAGAGCAGAGAAAGTTCTGTGGACTTTCTTGAAGCAGGAGTCCATGTTGGAAAGATCCCCTGGTCTTCTCTTTCCCACTGGCATTGCCACTGGGCAGGAAGCCTCAGGAGCTCAGCCAGCAGCAAGTGGAGCTCACTGGAAGGAGGGTGGACCCATCTAAGGGACGAGGTAGAGGCCAAATTCTTCACCTGTGTTTTTGTCTCTTCACTTTCCCTGTGCCTTGGTGTCAGCCTGTTTTCAACTCCAAGAGCTTTGGTTTTATTCCTAGAGTCATGAAATCCCCATCTGGATGATCTCTGCATGCTCTTCAAAGCTGTGGGACACTTTGTCATAGAAAAAAAAAATTCTTACACACGAGAAAATAATTGGAAAAGGTGGGTCCTCGCTGGCCCAAGCTGAGCATGCCTGCGATGCCCACATTCACGGCGGTGGGAGAGCCCCTTGAACACTGTGCGGGCTCCAGCCGCAGACTGTGGGAAGCCTCGGTGACAGCAAGACGGAATGGGAGGCCCAGGACCTGTGCACGTGCCACGTCAGGCAGAAGGCCACTGGCTCCTGGGCCAACCCTGCTGGGGTTTCAGACTTGAGGGAGGGGAGAGGATAGTCCAGGGCTGAGATGTTCACAAGACTGTATGGTCTGGTGGATTTCACGCCAGTGGCAGCATCCAAAAATGCTGCCTAGGATTTTGGTTACAGTTACAGCCAAGTCCTACCAGGTCACTTTCAGAAATGCTTCATGTGTTGTATTTTGAAATTGCTACTATCATTTATCCAATGATTATGATATCGCTTCTGTACAGTAAGAGTTGGCATCATATTCCCATTACAGAAAAAGAAAGGCCAAGACACAAGGGCTAAAAATCACCAGCAAATGTAGGTCTTGTGGGATCCTCATCCTGAATTCTTGAGGAATTTTCTAAATGTTAGGTTCAGACATTACTGGTAACATTTTCCATGTATGGAAAATGATGATACTATCATTTACATTGTTAACTACAGAGATCAAAATTTAATAAGCTGGAGGATATACTAAATAAGAGAAGAAAATGTGTGAAAAATTAAAATGGTAAGCTGAGTTTGGGAGGATATTGTACAATATGTGTGTGTGTGTGTGTGTGTGTGTGTGGTTGTACTATGTGTGTGTGTGTGTGTGTGTGTGTGTATATATATATATATATATATTATGATGTAGGCAAATGAAGTATGGACTCAATTTGCCAGAAAGGGATTTCAAATTTTTATAGAAAATCACCTTATATATGTAAAACTATACTTTTAATTTATATATGCTGTTTTTCCCTATGAATAAAATCTAGTGCTATAAATGGTATTCCTAGCAAAGTATAGAAAATAGACAATGATTTCTGTATATAGACAGATTTTTGATTTCCAGTCGAAGTACAATTCACCTAATTTTTTAGCAGGTGCTTAGTGATCAGCCACAAAGCCAAGCACTTCAGTGTTCCTAGTATTGATTCTCGTTTCACATCTGATTCTGAAACCACTCCTGTTGGCACAGACAGTGAGGACACAGCTGAAATCAAAGTGCAGATGGATTTGTTTTCTCTCTCACACAGTCTCAGCAAATCAGGGGACTGGGAGAGGCCACTAGAGCAAAACGTGGAGAACCTGGGGTGGTGATGGTCAGCAGGCACTCAGAACTGATTAACAGCTTGACCGGACAGCCTCGGGCACCCACAGCGAGGAGCCCTGGCCCCAGCTCTCAGGCAGGAGAAGTGGTTTCTTCCAAAGGCAAAGAACCTTCGACCCACGGGCTCCATCGGGCCCATCAGGTCAACCGTTGGTTTACAGAACATTGGCAATTGTCTTTCTCCTTGTGTCAGGAGCCTCTTGAAACATTATACGAGGATAATTAAGTGGTGAATAAGGGTCAATGTGGACAAATAAATCAAACTGATAGTTTGAACACAGACTGATTGAGCAAAAACAAGGAATTCTGCCATGCCTGTTATTGCAGCGCTTGATGTTAACTGACTTGGTTAACGTTACATCCAAAGGCAGCAAGTGGGAACGCTTTGTGCGGGATCAAAAGCTGAGCAAAGAGACACGGGATTTAATTGTTCAGCTTTATTTTTGAAATAAAGACATGCAGAGCCTCCATTTAGTTGACTTTAATGGAGCACAAAACCAAACCCATTCTTTAGCATGCTAATTGGCTTAGAAGATGCGCTCCTCCTGTATAACAAAGATGCAAGAAATACCAGTACAATCACCAGACTTGGAGAGGTTCAGAGTTAAAAAATATGAAGGGACATTAAGTCCCTGTGTCTGATGAGATAAATATACTTGTAACTATACTATAAATAAACTGCGATCCTGTACATATTTTAAATCACATATTATAAATCCTGTGCTGGTTAAAGTTATATAAAATGAAACCATCAAAATCAAAATTATTAACTCATGGAGGAAACTTTGTTAGGCAGAAGGGCAGCTTAGTAAACTGAAATGGGAGACAGAGAGAAGAGAAAGAGAGAATCCTTAAAAAGGTTACTGGTGTCTGCAGGCTTGTGCTAAAGGGGAAAAAAAAACGTTAAGAATTGCAAAGAAATCCTTTAGTAAGAATGAAGAGGAATTAAAAATTTAATGCCAATATGCATCTTTAGCTATTTTATGTCAGCATTGGGATTCAAGTTTTCCTGACAATCAAAATTTCACTTCCACTTCTAATGCTGCAGAAATAAACATAGCTTAAACGATTACTTTATCTTGTTACGATCTCAGTTGTTCTATCACACTCTAGTGTCAACTTACCATGATGGAATTTATACCAGATAGTGTGGGACACTGGATTCAATAACATAGCACAGATATCTTACATGTACACATCATAGTCTCAAAATGTTTGAAAAATAAACTTACAAATATATTCTATACTTTAATTATTATCATTGTTTCATACATTTAACAACAATGAGTTTTTTCAAAAAGAGAGCTATTATTTTACAACCTTACTCAGGAGAAAACCATATAAAGAGAAATAAGAAATTTACTACTTCTATCCCTCTGTGCATTTTATATTTAGATGGACTGAAGAAGTTGGCAATATGGTAAATCGTGATTGCAAGCAGTAATTTATGAGTTTAAAGACATCTAAATAACATTTGTTTGGAAACATTGATTATATATCTGGAATCAAATCTGGGCATCTGTCTTCATTTTTTAATTTAAGTATGGGCATAAATATCAATATGCTTGGATTAATGAAGATAAAACTATTTGTTATTAAGGTTTGAACCATGTTAACATAAAATAAGTACCAGGAATAAATTATATGGGGGGAGGTGGCTCCTGCTTCTTCTTCTTTTTTTTTTTCTCATAAATAATTTCACATAAAGAATGTAAGAGAAACTCATCTATGGGCTGTCTGCTCTGAGAAAGTGGGCTGAGAAAGGTGTAATGGATTGTGGAGGGAGATGAGGGCAAGCTCCCACCATATCCAATCAGCCTTTTTCTGAAAGGTCAGGACTTTCTGTCTGGGTCCGTTTGTGTTTGTGATTCTGCCCTTTCCCTATTCACCAACACAATGTAACTGTCAGTCTCAACAAGAGTTCCTGGATCCACTGGCTCCACAGCTCTTGGGGTAACATACAATATTTCACATCCACAAAACAATTCAGCGTCTGCGTGGGCAAACCATATGATGACCACGGGGAGCAATATGGTCACACCCTACTGAGCACTCTTAAGGGGACTCTGTAAAGAACTGCATCGGAAAAGAGGATCCAGCTTTGCCTCTCTGTGCTTTTGCATACTTGCCAAATAGCATTTTAATGTTTCAGTTTTTATCAGCAGAAGTCAAATGCAAATGTTCCTCCCTCTGCTCCGTTTCAGTGGATAAAGACAGCTTTACTGCTATGCAAAGCATTTGCAGGCATGGAATTAGGAGGGTGATAGATATTAGAAATCATTTAGCACATTAATGATGGCCTTGTTGAATTTCCCCAGTGTGTGTTTTGTTATATTATTTATTTCTCTTTACCAAACAAAACCAGACACCAGCTCAAATTTATAAGGGGAGAGGATGTGTTCTGACAGTCGAGGGAGACCAGAGAACCAATACTCTAACATAATTTTGAACCAATGGGATCTGAACTGAGCTCTAGAGAATTAACACATATGGTACATTTTAAAGGGATTTGGCTTTGAATACTACTTTTTGACCAGTTGATTGATTTAACTTACAGTCCAGTCTGTCTCTTCACTTAGAGGAAAATTAAATAAACTATATAAAGTGACAAGAACATAAAAAACAATGAAGAAAATAAAAAAAATTTATCGTTTTAGGCACATAACCTGATTCCTGACTATCCAATATTTATTCCTTCTGCTGCAGTTCCCAATTTTCATCATGAATTAGTTTTTTCAGTAAATTTGTTTTTAAAGATTTTTATATCTTCCTTGGATTTTTCTAACAGCAAAAATACTTTTTAATAAATTTCCAAGGAATGTGTGTCTCCTCTCCATCCTCCTTAATATTTAACCCACACCTTTGAAGATTTGAAGTTAATAGCATGAAATTCACCAGATACATACTTTACTATTTAATGATTAATCTAATGGTGCTAGCTTTGAATCATTTTAGAAAACTTTATTTTTAGGACTAGGGGTTTAATTCAGTAGCAGAACACTTGTCTAATATGCAGGAGGTCCTGAGTCTGAGCCCCCGCACTATAACCCCCACCCCGCCTCAGCAAAAATAACAATTAACAACAAAAACAAAAGCCACCCTATTTTTGGTTTTTGTTATGACACACATGATGATAGTGTCTACTAATAATCAGAACATGATCTTTGCAGGGTTTTCTTTCTAGTTGACTACAATCTATGATGGTGGAGTCAGTGAGGCTTAAGAATCTCAAATGACTTCCTTAGAATTTAGAGTATGTGTTGGTATTTATGATGAAGTCATGTTCTGTCATCTGATATTATGGAAATGTATTGTACAAATTTTAATTTAATGAATAAATGAAAACATGATCTAAAAACTGACTTTGGAGAAGCTATATATAACATGGCTAATTTCCCTAATTTGTCTCTTGTCCTGAAAGTTTGCACTATACTGAATACACCATCAACAGCACCAATCTCAGAAAATCTAGGTTTTTATCTAAATTGACAGCTCAATACTTACTAGAAATTATATCAGAAGGGTCTGGAGCAGTGGATCAGCAGTAG
This sequence comes from Aplodontia rufa, assembly GCA_004027875.1. Taxonomy (NCBI): domain Eukaryota; kingdom Metazoa; phylum Chordata; class Mammalia; order Rodentia; family Aplodontiidae; genus Aplodontia; species Aplodontia rufa. The sequence goes on along the minus strand of PVKS010047180.1, from coordinate 6,445 downwards.
GATGCTTGCCTGGCATGCACAAGGACGCAGGTTCAAACCTCAGCATCACATATACAACTACGTGTTGGAGAAACTAAAACTAGATGAAAAAATAAATAAAATGTATTTTCTATTTCTCTCTCTCTCTTTAAAAATATATATCAGGAAAGAGTATGATAAAAGACAAAAAAAGTTAGAAAAATTAAATGGAGTAAGGCACGGTGAAAGTGAAGTCAAGCTGTTGAAGTATGTATCCTGTTGAGAACAACCGTCTCACTTCCTTTCCTGCCTTGAGCTGCTTGTCATCACAATGGAAGCTGAACACCCAGCTTTGACTGGGTTGTCCTTGCAGAACCCATGGCTTAAAAGCTCAGCTGTCTTTAGGGTCTAGGGCAGAGTATGCTGGTGCAACCTAAGAGTTTGTGCTGGGAACTGTGGGGACCTAGCACCTACCCCAGATGAACAAGCCTATAGCCAAGTAGAAATGCAACCTGCTATTTAAAAAAAAATGTCCTTTTAAATATTTTTTTCAATAAAAGTTACATCTTATGTCAGACTGCAACAAGGTCTTGATAAGTTGCTGAGGTTGGACTCAAACTTACCATCCTCCTGCCTCAGCCTGCTAAGTCACTGGGATTATAGGTGTGTACCACCACGCCTGGCTTCTTAGTTCCTATCGATATACTTTATGCTATTTGGTCTTGGTTTGGACTGCAAATTGTAGGGCAAACTAGTGAGTTATTTTAACACAGGCTTTAATCACTAATTCAAACATTAGAGGAATTCTACTTCTTCTCCAGGAGCAATAGGAAATAGGGCTTTTTAACAGCTTCTTGGAGATCTCTTTTCCTTTCCCTTCCTCTCCTCTCCTCTTTCACTGCTGGGCATTGAGCCCAGGGCCTCATGTGGGTAAGCATATGTTCTCCCACCGAGTTAAACCTCCAGCCCAATATTTTGGGGATCTTTATTTGCAACATCTGAAGTTGTTTAAAACATAAACATTGAATTCTGAATTCCAGTATCAATGATGGGGTTCAGGGTTTGTCACCCCAAAATATTGGACCTCAGCATTTGAGAAAACAACAGAAGCAATAAGAACACTTTTCCCTTCCCCTTTCTTCTTCAAAAAAGATAGTTTGAGAGGTGCCCTCCTATACCAGAGGAAAGGCGTTGGACCCTGAGAGAGCAGGAAGTATCTGAACAAACAGGCTTTTGTAAGCTTCCCCCGTTAGGATCATTACATCATACTCTTATCCTCCTATTTTATTTCTCCATGACTATCGAATCTTCATTCAAACTAACATCAAAACTAAAAAACAAAAACAAAAAACAGGTTGACCTATTTCTTAAAGTCTTCATTTCCTTATGGAGTTCCCCATGTCACAAATAACATATTAAATAAAAGTGCATGTTTTTCTCTTGTTAATCTCTCTTTTGCTATAATGGCCTTGAGGCAGAAAAAGTTAGGCAGTTCAGAGCAATGTGGGTTGATAAGGAGATCATCTTTTCCAAGAAGGCAAAGACATCCACATCACCGGTATCAGATGGGGGCGCATCCGGGATACATCAGGAACAAGGTCATCACCTAGGTAAGCTCCCTGCAAGCGCAGCTCTTCATCTTTCCCTCTTTCTGGATGGGCTCGGACCATGTCTGGCGTTAGTAGACAGTTGCCCTCTGATCCTGGTTAACTTTGGATGCGAGGAGTTGAGTGAAGCAACTGAGAGATTCTGGCCAGGGCCACTCCCTGGTGGGTCTCAAAGGCTTCTCCCTGGATCTCCTCTCCTGACAGCCCTTAGGGGTATCCTACAAGTAACCAGTCGATTGGACGGTGCTGAGCGAACGCCCCAGAACAATGCACCTCCGTATGAGCCAAACTCTTCTTCCAAAGCTCATTCCTCCAAAGCAAAGCTGGTGCGTGGGACAGAGGAAGGCTTGAGACAACTGAAGGCAGCTGACTGGGGCAACTCTCCAGTGCTGCAAGAAGGTCTCTTGTCCAGAGTCTGGCCCCGACAGCCCTCAGGGGTACCAACATTGATCACTACCTGTTTTTCTTTGTTTCTGACTGGCTTGGCCCGATGTGGAGGACACCCTCACTCAATGAATCTCGGATCCTGAGATGAAGTCTTGGTCTGATCTAAGGTCTTTGAGAAAGAGGTAACCCATTAATTCCCAGAGCGTGAGCCAAGCAGTCTCTCCCTCTTCTGAAATGTTTCTACTCTGTCCTTAGAGGAGTCAATGTCCACCGAAACTCTCTGATTGCTATGAAAATTCTATTGCTTAACTGTTGCAGATTGGTGAGAAGGATACTTGTTATATCACATAGAAATCATGGGAAATGAAGCTATACTGACTTTAAAACAAAATTGGATGTAGAGACCAAAATAATTAGAACTAAGGAACAAAGAAATAGTATACGTAAAACATCTACAGAGGGACATGTTTGCCTTTCCTGGCTTAGTGGAGGTTGAATTTTAACTCCTTAGCAGTAATTAAGACATGTTTACCCTTTTTGTCTCTGTAGAGGTTAGGCTTTAATGTTTTAACTCATAAATTAGGGTGCACAGATATTTTATAGGATTAACAATTATAGGAATTTAGGGAGACAGAATTTGGTGAAGTGTTTGGTCTCTGTCCTTTGTAAAAGCAGGTTTAGAATCATGTAAGGCAAATTTTAAAGCTACAACTAGTTGGCAAATATCCTCCCTTAGATCCTCCATGCTAAATAAGGCCTCAACTGCAGGCCACTCTAGGCTGCTTTTCTACTGTGGGGCATTAAATATTATAATGGTGAAGGGAATACCAGTAATGCCACTAAGTCTGGATTCCCTAGGTCTTTGGTATGTGGCAAATAAAGACCTTCACATCCTCGCTGGTAAGGCAGCAATAAATCCAGCAGGGTTTAGGGAAAGGAGAGACGGGATTGCTGACTGTCAGAAGCCCCCTGAAAAAGGATGTCCACTAATTCAGGCAGAAGCTTCATTCTCATGTTATGCCAGGTTCACCACCAGCCTGCATTTCCTAGAAATGCCCTAGAAAAACCTCGTTCTATCATTTTGCAGCTTAGCTCCTTTGTAAAAGGGAAGGAGACACCAGCTATTATCTGTTTGATAGCCATCTTTTACAATGTAAATTACATGAGCTAGTGCCTAAACCAGTTTGAGACCAGAGGAAAAAAAAGGCTAGAAATGCTACTTTTAAATTCAGGGGGCTGTGAGGCCTAAGGAAATATGTTTACTCTCTTCCTGCATGCTGAGATTTTAACAAGAGATACTTGGAAAGGAATATCAAGAAACACTAATTCCTAAGGAGTTTTCTCTTCTCTTGATTTGGACACAAGGAAACTGGAAAGATTCCATATAGGTTTTCTTTATTCTTAAAAAACAACTTCCTGAGGATTTCACCTGCTCTCATTCCTTCAATGCCTGGGCTGACTCTAATTCTGGTGCTAAAGATGTGCCCATGCTCCTTTACTAGATTAAGTACGGCCGTTTCATTTTTTTTTGGATCTGAGCTCAATTTTACTGGTGAATTCACCTATTTTATACACCTAAAGATATTTTTCAGTCAGTCTTGTTTTATCTAACTAGAGTTTTTTTTTAATTATGGTTTTTACTGCTGTCTTTATTCAAAAGGTCAATTATTCCAAGGTTCTAAAAACTGTTTCCTGTTGGTTTTTTTTGTGTGCACACCTGTCCTGTGTGTTTGTGTACATGTATGTTATTTGTATTTTCAATGTGGTACCAAATTGGCTTATAGATGAGCGCTCATAAATTAAATTTTAAAAAGGAGGAAAAATGGATCCAAATGACTTTTAATTCACGTGACTTAAGCATTTAAAGAGGTTCAATCTAAATCATTTAGACATAAGAGTGAAGATGTGTTTAAGAGTACTAGCTTACATATTTGTTTTCTAGGTGGTCAGTCACTGGAATGTTTTCTATAAATGTTTAGAGTGTTTCATTCAGTACTTCTAGGATTTTTCTTCAATGGAAAGAAGATGGTTTATATTTGTCTAATATCCTGAGGTTTCATGGATAACCTAAGTTAACAATAAAAATGAGTAAAGTAGATTTAACATAAATGGGATTAATCTCCACAAATGTGTTTGTTAGAGGAGACATCTGATGAGTTTGCAAAGTCAAAATGTTAAAACGTTAATTGCTAAGTAAATTCGAGTAATCTTGATTTAATTTCTATAAGGTGACATTTGGGTTTATTAAGTGTGTTCTTATAAGTTCTAACATTCATTTGGGTTTATTAAATGTGCTATTATAGATTGGAAACTAAAAAGATAATTTAAGATTGCTTTGATCTTGGTCTTCATTAAAAAAAGGCAAGGTTGTTAAGACTTAAAATTCTAACAGGTATAATTCTATATGTAAAGAGTACAAAAGGTTTTAGCTGTGTATCAATTAAAGTACTATAGATGACACAAATATTTAATTTTATTAGATGAAATAATTAGAAAGAACCAAGTGCTGTCTTTTAAACATTGTTCATTTTAAATCTGGCTTACATTTGCTTTAAATGCATAGAGGCTTTATTATTAATGGGTTATATGTATAAATCAGTTTGATCACTGGTACTGTTTCCTCTTGGCAATTTCATTTTGTATTTTTTTTAACTGTTTTGACTTAAATAGTATGATCTATAGTATTTCTCATCTTAAAGTAATTGGGAACATTGGAGGTTTCATAAGGATTGTGGCAAAGACATATAAAAAGATATAGGCATGGACATATGCTTTGATACGGAAAATGGAATCTTCCTGGATGAAGAAAGAAAGTTTCTGGATAAAGAAATAGTGTCTAAGTAAGTTACAGAAGGTTTGTGGAAGGCAAATCTCAGAAGCTTTTGTGTGTTAGTAAGTTGAATATAATTGGCACAATTTAAAGTTATTTAAGGTTTCATTTAAGTTCAAACAGTAATGTAGTGTTATGAACCAGAATATAATTTTATGTATTGAAATAACAAGGGTTTCTTAAAGCATGACCTGCTCTTATCAGGTGTTAGGCTTAATGACTTAGAAAAATTAAAATTTTAAAGGAATTGTAATTTATACCTGTTTTACTTCATAATATCAAATGAGCAACTGTTTGTAGATTATTACAATATAGCTGACACTGATAACCAGCATGCTCTCTTTACACATTGTATTTCAAAACTTGGGTTACACTATGGATCCTAAATTTTAATTCAAAAGTTAAATTTAGTTAATATAAGGACATATATAATTAATACTGGCTTTGTGTATTAGATTTATTCATGTCTTTCAAGGATATAAATTCCTTAAAATGTAAAATTTAGGGCAGCATTTTATCAAGCTGATGTTTCCAAGCTAAAAGTTGTTTATATGGAAACAACAAATTTAAGTATTTATTTATATCATTTAATATTTTGTAATTAAAATAGAATAACCTGACTTTATACTGGGATAAAAATTTAATGGTATGTTTGTGAAGCAATAATGAGAGCCTAATTTAAAGATTAACAATGTGAAACGTAAAAACATTTTGCTACCTTTTCTACAAAAAGGAGCTCTCTTAATGCTTCTTTGATTCATGTTTGAGATATAAAGCTGTATATTAACTAAATACTTAATATAGACTCAGGGAAAGCCGTACAGCCTTTCTGGAGAAACTCAGGGAGGCACTGAGAAAACACATCATCATGGACCCTGAGTCCATAGAGGGCCACATAATTTCAAATGACAAAATTATCACTCAGATGGCCCTAGATGCTTGGAGGAAATAATTGGCACATGACCCTGATCAGTCTTTAGATAACATCTCCTAGCTTGCAACCTGTCTTTTGTAATAATGGTCAGGAGGAGAGGAAAGAAAGGGAACATAGAGACTAAAAAGCTAATGCACTGGCTGGCTCTGCCTTATAAGGAGTAAGCTTCCAGGGTAATAGAGGAGAGAAATGGAATGGACCCCAAGCCATGAAAAGGACTTATGTCCGTTGTAAAAGGGGGACATTACCTGCGGGAGTATCCACAGGCCAAGCACAAAACGACCACCACTAAGGCCCTATCCTATCTGTCAAGGCCATAACTGGAGGAATGAATGTCCCCAGGGGCGCAGGCCCTCGGGTCCAAAGTTCCCCACACAGGCCTGACAGGGCTGAGATCGGCTTTTTGGCTCTGTGACTCCTATGGCTCTGTGACTCCTATTACCACGCATGAACCCAGATATGCTTCTCCATGGGAGCCAAAAGCTCAGTTTCCTCGTGGACACTGGCGCTAGCCTTTGTACTTGTCTCTTACCCTGGATCCCCCTCCTAATGTTGGGACAGTGCAAGGAGTGTCTGGAGGGCCTGTAACTAGAAACTTGACTCTCCCATTACGTTGTAAATGGGTCAGATGATGTTTTCTCCTGCATTCCTGATCGTCCAAAGAGTGTCCTTCTCCTTAAGGGAGAAATTTACTTTCAAACATTCAAGATTCTATCATGGTAAACCGAA
>PVKS010047179.1:0-12928 GCA_004027875.1 Aplodontia rufa | reverse complement strand
TTATGGAAGAGATCATGTTGAGTAAAATCAGCTTAACCCAGAGATCTAAGGGTCGATTGTCTCCACTCATAGGTGGAGGTGGGGACTAGACCCTGGACAGTGAGAAAGATGGTCTAGTAACATGAGTTAAATCCAGATAAGATGTAATGCTTTATAATCTAATACTTTTTTTTAGAGCTATAAAGGGAAAGGGAAGGGATGGATAAGGGAGAGTAATTGGGGGCGGGGGCACTCCTGGGGATAATTACAATATCCAGAATATTTACACATTTTATACACATTTTATATTATTTTGTTAAAATCTTGTAAGGTTGTTCAAAAAATAAAAATAAATAAATGGCAGACAAGGATGGGGGTGGCAGAGACAAGGGTCATAAGAAGTGACTGTATTCTGGATATAATTTGAAAGTAAACCTGATTTCATTTCCTATTGGATTAGGCAAATTGGGTTTGGGTGGGAGGCAAAGAAAGGAAGAAGACTCCAAGTGTTTAGCCTTAGCACCTTAAAGAATAGAGCCAAGAAAGAAGGCTGTGGGTAGGGGAGATTTGGGAGGAGGCTGCATTTTGAATCTATGAAGTCTGAGATGTCATTAAATATCCAAGTGGCAAGATTGAGTAGACTAGCCAGAGCACAGGGGATTGGTCCAGGCTATACATATAGCTTTAGAAGTAATCAGCATGTTAATTTTATTTTAAGTCATGAAAGTAACTGAGGTAATCCTTTATTTTACTCACTAATGACACCAAAGCACAGGAGTAGACATAGTCATAGTCATAGTCTGGATATGCCACATAGTGGCCATAAAGTATTTCTCAACAAGGAAAGGGAAAGCATGATATGCTGAGCTTGCTATGATCTATGCTAAGTTACTGTACACCTGTCACCATGCCTAATTTGTAAATTAGACTTTATCACAGGTATGGTTTATAAAATACAGCATCCATAGGCTTCAGTACTGCTCACAGTTTCCAGCCTCCATGAAGGCCTTGGAACATATTCACCAAGGATCATAGGGGGCAACTGTGTACGGATGGGCCTGAATCTCACTATGACTGACATCCTTATAAGAGAGTGACACCAGGAATGTGCACACAAAAAGGAAAAGCCATGCCAGGACACCGTGAAGACAGCTGTCCATAACCCAAGAGAGAGGCCAGGAATAGATCTTTTCCTCAATGACCTAAGAAGGAAACAATCCCTCCAACGCCTTAATTTTTTTTCTTTTTTTTTTCTTTTTTTTTTGAGACAGGGTTTCACCTTGATCTTGAACTTCCAGCCTCCAGAAATGTAAGCCAATAAACCTCTACTGTTGGGCACACTAATGTTTAAACAGCACAATTCACAATAGCCAAGTTAGGGAACCAAACCAGGTGCCCATCAACTGATGAATAGATCAAGAAAACACAACGGAGTTTTCCTCAGGTGCAAAGAGGGAGGAAATGGTGACATGTGCCAGTCAGTGGATAAACCTGGAGCACATCATGCTAAATGAAGTAAGCCAGATTCACAAAGTCAAGGGTTAAATGCGGACTCTCAAATGAAGAGATGGAGAAAAATAAGGGGAAAAGAAGGAATCCCAAGAAAAGAGAAGGGTGACCAATGAAGCAAAGGAAGGGGGGAGAAGGGGAAGGACTGATGGGAAAAGCAACCAAACTTAAACATGGACGCATATGAATAGACCACGGTGAATTCCACCTTTATGTACATCTGTAAAGCATGGTTCTAAAATAAATAAATAGTAGGAAGGTCAATAGAAAGGGGGCAGGGAGAAAGGGAAGTAGAGTGGGAGAGGAAGTACTGGGTACTCAAATGGCAAAAAAAAAACATATTCCATGTATGAATATATCAAAATGAGCCCCACTATCATGTATGACTATAATGCACTCATAAAATCATAAAACAACTGGGCTGTTGTTTAAGCAACCCAGTCCGTAGGATTCTGTTATAGCAGCACAAAGAAGCTAATATAGATGGGGTCTCTGCAGCACTAGATGGGAAGACACAGCTTGGTGTCTCTCAACTGGCAGCCACCTCTCCCTGGTGGTTGCTGGATCTGCATTCATGTATCACATGGAGAGGGAGGTGAGTGTGAAGCCACTCCAGCTCAGGTGGTAGACTAACTTTCAGAGAGAGTTCTGAGTTTCCACTAATGCAACACCAACTCTAAGGATCCTGCAAGTCAGTGGTTTCCTTGACTCCACTCACTTTATTTTCAAGCCACATTAAGTTTCATAACCAGCAGCACCTCAGAAACAGAATACCTTCACCAAACATATAAATCATTTCCCTCCACCCTGCTGCTATGGGGCACTAGGAGAAGAAAAGCCACTAATAGAGAAAGTGGCATGGCAGGAGGACGAGCCCATGCCACCTGGAAGGAAACACACTAGCAAAACTTTTTGTTTCTTTCTTTCTTTCTTCTTTTTTTTTCTTTTTCTTTTTCTTTTTTTTTTTTTCTAAGATACACTGTGAACTCTAAAATGCAGTCTCCAGGATGGGACAAGGTGGAAGTGTGAGGTCAGAGGCAGCCTGAGGTCAAAGGTAGCTGGAAAGAAAGCCCACCTGGCCTCATCCAGAGAAGGAGCTGAGAGAATCGCATGCTTGTTTAGAGGGGCCTCCCAGGAAACTCCATTAGGAAGACCGTATGACCCAGCTATCCCTCTTCTGGGTGTTTTCCCAGAGGAGTTAGAATCAGCACATTTCAGCAACACAGCAAATCTATGTTCATAGCAGCTCAATTTACAATACCTAAATTGTGGAACCAACCTAGATTCCCCTCACTGGACGAATGGATCCAAAAACTGTGATATGTGTATGTGTGCATGTGTGTGTGTACACACACACATACCATGGAGTTCTACTCAACAATTAGAAACAATGATATGACAGCCTTTGGAGGTAAACGGATGGCAATGGATGAAATCATGCTGAGCAAATTTAGCCAAACCCAGAGAGTCAAGCATCGAATGTTTTCACTCATTTGTGGAGTCTGGAGCTAAACCCAGGCCTGTGTGAAAGGTAGTCAACTCTCATGTATTAGACCCAGCAAAGGCGTAGCAACACATAATCTAAGGCAATCATAGATATGTATAGGGAAGGAGGGGGAGGGGCAGGAGGGGAGGGTGAATAAGGAGGGGTCTGAGGGTAAATCTGATTTAAGAATATATACATATCATGTTGCTACTTTATGTACACTTTTGATTTACAATAACTAAATTTCTTAATAATAAAAAAAGAAGACTAATGGAGGTAGCCCACAAGTGGTCATGGAAAGTTGTGACCCAGCACAAGAAAGCAGTAAGAATGGGACTTCCTCTCACCAGAAATGGATTCACAAATTTTCATGACAGATGAGCACATTGGTGAGCCACGGGTCCCTAGGACAGATGCGTCACCCAGGAGCCAAAGACAGTGACACATAGATCCCAGGCAGGGAGAAGGTCTTCATGCTTCCCAGACCAGAAGAGAAGTGGGGGTGACGTGAAGAGGGGGAGTAGTGATGAGGCCGAAGAGAACAGACTGGTATGAAGTTATAGGGTAGAAATGAAAGGTGAATGAAAAATTGAAAAGGGAAAAATCGTCTTTGCAAAGAGGAGAGCCAAGAGGAAAGGAGCTGCAGCCTCCAAGGAAGAGCCGTCCTCGGATGGAAACTTCACACTTCTGCTGCACCAGTAGATCACACAAGCTCCCCGCCAGTAACGGGAATTATCTACACAGATTCTGGTTTTCCCCAAGCTAGGTGGACAAGTTTGAGAAAAAGAAACTGATAGAAAGGACAGTGGAAAATGTCTGTGAACTCAGGCTGAGAGATCTCCCTCTTGTCTTTTGAGCATGACAAATAGAAATCAACCATGATCAGCAGCAAAGGGACCTTGAATTTTGTGCTGGAGCCGGGTGGAGGCCACCATTTGTTCTTTCTCTAATTCTGTTTTCTCCACTGGCTAAATAAATGTTGGTGGCACTCCTCTAATTTTGCTCATCAGCACCGCTACAGAATGTTTTCATTTAACAAATATTTGTTGAGCATCTGCTCTCACCAGGCACTGTGTGCTATCATGGAGATGCAATGGAGATGGAATGGTGAGCAAGAGGGACATGGTGTTCCTGCTCACAAACTTAACAACTATCAAGTTATCCAACTGCCCCAGAGGGCCTGCCATGCTGCTGATCGGCCCTTCTCTGAACCCAACATTTAGTTCCTTCCCATAGCATCTTCTCAGATGTTCAGTTTGACCCAAATCTGAAAACTCATCATCAAAGTCTCATTTCCTAGCCACTGAAAAAATGGTCACCATGTGACAAAAAGCTCCAACTCGAGGTTCCCTTCACCCATCTTCCCCTTTCCTCACCCCATGTTCAGCTCCTCCACCTGTTAGCCAGACTTGGTCTCTCCATCCTCCCAGCCCCCAGCAGCCTCATCCTTTAACTGAGTCTGCTTAGAATCATTTTCAGCATCTGTCTTGCTAAGCTTCCCTCACCTCGTCTCTCAGAATGTTCCGGAGTCACCCACCATTACTGAAGCCTTCCTTGGTCTTCCCTTCCTATGCAAATGCTGCCCTCCCTCCCTCCTTTCCTTGTCCAAGTTCTCACCCACGAGCTTGAGTCCAGCCCTCACCAACCCATCACACACACACCCCAACCTACCCCTCGGGGCCTCAGTATCAGATTTCTGTGGCACTACTGGACTAATCATAAAGATAAAGAGGCACCTTCCAACTGACTTGCTAATGGAATCGTCTCTGTTCTCGTCAATTCTCTGCTGCTGTCATCTGATGCTCTGACCACATCCTCCTTGATACTTCACTCTTGGCCTCCCTAAAGCCCCACTCCATTCTTCCATTCTTGGTTTCCATTACATCCCTCTCTGCTCTCAGCATCCATGATGCCCCTTGATTTCTTGGTTTCTGCTCTCTTCAGCTTTCTTCACTGATTCCTCCTACCTGTAGGCATTCTCTGGAGATCTGTGCTTCCCTAACTTCCATGGATTCCTACAACTTCAACTATCAAGATGCTTCAAGATCCATTTCAAGAGGTCCTCCTCTAACTCCTTCTTACTTCACCCCATTTGCAAATTAGCTCATGCTACCTCCACAATTGCCATCATACCTGTCCACCGTGCCATTACTCACGGCCACTTCCCTGATCCAGGTCTCATCGTGTTTCATGAGAATGGCAAAAAATAACTTCTTCAGTATTCTCATCTTAGTGCTCTTATTTTCATTCTCTCCTCCAAAATCATCAATGCTTCTCACAGCTCATAAAATAATACCCAAATTTGTTGCTTACAAGCCTTCAATATAGATGCATGTCTCTGCACCAAATGAGTTATATAGAACTTTGGAAAAACTGATTAACTGATTGCATCATTGTGTCTTTACCTGTAGCACTGTTGTAGGAATAGTTGTGCAGATTGTGCATGGCAAGAGTGTGCCCAGCCACTAGAATAAGTGGAAATTAGAATCCAACCCATCCTACAACCATTGTCAAGTCCATGACCTGGGCTGAATCTGAGTCTGGTCACACAAAGGCAGAGTAAGGTCTGGAGCTTTCCCGGATTTCTTCATATAGCAACATATGTGTATCCCTCTCCACGTTTGCCACTAAGACCCAATCTATTTTTCCCAGATACGCCATGTGTTCATGATCCAGTGTGTATGTCCCCACCATCTCTGCAGCAGGCCATCCTCCCAGTGTCACCTGGGAGACCTCATTCTCCAGTGCTCCTTGGCCTGGTAAACCTTCCCTCCCAACCTGGATCTGAGTCCCACACTGGTGACATACTCATTGAGCACATGCCACTTTGGTTGGGATTGTACCTTTTATTAGGAATCTATCTCCTCCATTTTCCCTGAGTGACCTGGGGACCAGATGCAGAGGGAAGCTTGCTTGGGTTTGCTGGTTTGAGCTCCATACTTCGGGAAAATCTGGGTTTGTACCTAAGCTTTATCAGTTTGCAGTCTAGAAAACAAAGAGATAGAACTGAAAGAAGAATTTAAGGAGACAGGTTGGAGACAACCCTAATTAAAGCAGCACGCTATGACCATAGAGGAATATAGATAAGCAAAAGGAAGAGAAATTCAAACCACTTCAAATCCTGCCACTCAGAGACAATGGCTGCACTACCATCATTTTGCTTTATAACCTTACAAATGTTATTCTATATATATACATGTTTTATCACACAAAGAGATTATTTTATATTCCTCCCCTTGGTATATCATGAGCATTTTCCCATGATATGAAGTATTTTCCTATAACATATATATACGTGTGTGTGTGTATGTATATATATATATATATTTTATAGGAAAATACTGACATATAACAGACACAAAACAGCTGGGTATGGTGGCACAGGCCTGTAATCCCAGTGACTCAGGAGGCTGAGGCAGGAGAATCAATTACCAATTTAAGGCCAGTCTCTGCAATTTAGTGAAACTCTGTCTCAGAATAAAAATAAATAATAAGCAGGTATGGAGATGTAGTTCAGTGATACAGCACTCCCCGTTCAATTCCCAGTACCATGATAAAAAAGACAGGAAATATTTTTAAGACAAATACAACCCTTGGTGCAAGCCAAGTAACTGTTTCTTTGTGAAAAAAATAAAATTCCAGTTGCAAATTTAAATAGCTTCCAATAGTAATGAAATACTGTTAACTTGCTAGCTACTAAGACTCTTTGTTGAATAATAGTAAAACACTATTGAGTTTTGTATTTACTTTAAATTTCACTCCTGTCAAGTTGAAGAAAAAGTGTAAACTTGGGGGGGGGGGGAGCAGAAAGGCCAAGATCCCAAGGAGCCATATCTAAGATGACATGTCTCCTAGAGCAGCTGAATTAGCAGTTGTGACCAATGATTGCTTCCACTCACCACTTTACAAGAAAAAGTGATTTTCGCACTTTTTTTTTCTGAGAAAGGAAACATTCTCAGAAAAGAAAGAAAAGTTTTTCACTTTGTTATTTGCTGCTCTCATGAGATCCACCACTTGTGGTTTTGAGAGTTTTAGTTGCCTGTCACTACATCCACCTTTCCACTCCCCGTGGTGAAGTGAAGAGTTACTTCCTTAGTACTAATCAATCAAGGGGTGATTGAGCAGATGCACCTCCCTTTGTGGCTGAGCTGCACGAGACATGGCCTCAGACCACAAGAAAAGGAGGAACCAGCAGACAGGTGCACTTCACCTCACCCCAGGCCGTGTGGCAGGTTCTGGGCACACTCCTGGTATCACTTAATCTTCTCAAAGGTGACCCTCCCAAGGAGACAGCACCTGAGTAGGAGAAAGTCCAAGAACAGTGACATTGCTGGCAGCCATTCTGCTTGTGGTGTGGTTAAGCCAAAGCGAAGAGCGGCCAAGAGTGTTTGGAGACACCAGAGTAGCTTCCTTCAGGAGGAGGTCTAGGACAACTATACTACACCAGAAATAGAACTCATCAGAACCCTGTGGTGGAATCTCCTCCGGGGGTCCTGAACGCCCTCATCTAGCGCAAGCTTTCTTCAGCACAACTGACAATGGGATGTGGGACTTGTCCTGAACACTAGGACGCCATGCTGACCTCTACTCACTAGATACCAGTAGCATCCCTTCCCAATTGTAACAGTGAAAGTATCCAGACATGGTCGAACGCCCCCATGTCCCCTGGGGTGCATTCACAGTGGACAACCACTGTTCTAGAACAAAGCTTTGCTCTGGAGGAGAATGTGCACAGGCAGGTGAGGAAGGCATGAAGATGGACATCATCCTGAGCAGAGACAAAGGCTAGACACAACAGATTGTGAAGAGTCTGAGCTGGCTGGTAACCACAATGATAATAGCACAGATTGAGAGTCCACAGGGTTCTGGGAGCTCATAATCATGTCTGAACATTTGCTCCGGTTGGTATCTGTAGACCACAAAACAAAGGCTAAGTCGTATCCCTAACGTCATCCAGCTACTATGTCACCAGGTTGGAATCTGAATCCAGGTCACTATATTCTTCCTATTGCTATAACAAGCAGTAGAAGTAATGATAGTCTATGGAATTTTGAGCAAGAAAATACACAGAATAGTGTCAGAATAGAAGGGACCTGGAGAAGAGTCCAGGGACATAAAATCAAATGACATTCTTCTCACTAATTCTGGTCATGGGCAACAGAATGATGGCTTTGAATAGAATGTAAATTTGAGGAAAAGAATATTCTAGAAGGGTTTAGAAGGCATAGATAGCATTTAAAAGAATATGCTAATGGAAAAGCAACAAGTTAGACTCCAGTTCAGGAGCTTGAAGACACCAATGTGATATTTTCTTTGTTGACTCAACATAGTGGAAATAAAGTAGAAATTCAGGGAATGTCTCTTTATTCTTTTTTAATTCAGGAACTCAATTTTTTTGTTTTGTTTTGTTTCATAAAGAGAGAGAGAGAGTGATAGAGAGAAAGAGAGAATCAATTTTATTTAGTTTCTCATGTGGCTTTCATTGCTCTGACACTTCATTGTGTACTTGATTCCAGGGTCCAAATCCAATCCTCATCCTGGCTCAGGCCAGGCAAGTGTCGTAACTGCTGAGCCATCACTCCAGCCCCTATTTCTTTATTCTTTAAAAAAAAGAGAGAGAGAGAGAGAGGGATAGTGAGAGAGAGAGAGAGAATCAATTTTCATTCACTTTTTCATGTAGTTTTCGGCACTCCGAGATCTCGTTGGGTCCATGTTGCCAGGGTTTTAACCCACATCCTTGCACATGCCAGGCAAGCACTGTAATTGCCAGGCCACCACTCCAGCCCCTATTTATTTATTCTTATATAATGAGTGACCCTACCAGAGAGATGCCCAGCCAGAAATTGAACCTAAGTGTGTATGCAGGGAAGTGCCTAGACATGAGAGAAGAGCCCACTATGACAGAAGCTAGGGTGAGGGAGCTCTTGGGAGTCCCCTTAGATAGAAAGCCATGTCACCACTGAGTCACTGACAATGTCTTCCTTTGAAGGATAGATAGGAAGAAAAGAGAAAAGAATGATTGTCCTGAGTGACAAAGAAGTGACCCCACATAGAGGAGGGGTTGGTGGCCAGGGACACAAAAGCAGATGAAGATATGCAGTAGCAGTTGATATGACCCCTGCCCTCCATATATAACAGGACAGTGCCCACAGGCCCATCTGTCATGTTCTGGGCATGCCTTCAGGTGCAGGTTTGCTCATGTAGGTGGCATATGACCCTGAATCTTGCACACCACTGCCACACTCTTCTTGGACCTTCCTCCAAGGAAAATGAGCCATCCACCCATCCTGGATACCTTACACTTACAACAGAGCAACAGAGCCCAAAATAGTTGTTTTCCAAAGCTCAAATCCCCACCATCTCATGTCCCTGAAGAGGGTACCCTTATTCCCCTTGAGTAGTGAAAGGCAAGGGGTAAGAGAGATCAGAAGTGAAGGGCCTGTTCACACTTGCCCTCTGCAACAGGTGTGTAACTGCACTTCCAAGTTGTGTTCCAGTTACACTTGGCTCAACCTAGTGCTCTGGGCTTAGTAATTGATGATGAAATAGTTATGTGACACTGAAGTAGTAACAGGAAATTTGCCATTCTAATGCCAGTTGAATTCCAGAAGTTGTGCCAAGAGATGGTTTAACATCATTCTATAATTGGTAAAGAATCTGTTTTCATAACATGATGCAATGAAACAAGAAGTACTTAAAGAAGTTACATGCAAAGAAATTGAGTCAGTAGGAAAAAAGAAAAACTACATAGGTTAAAATGAAAACCAAAATTTAAAATAACAATATTTATTGTTCCTATATTAATCCAAGAAAGGCCAGAAGAATACAAGCCAAAACCTCTGAGATGCAGCCAAAGCTGTACTGTGGGGGCAAATCATTACCTTATGAAGGAAAGTATTTTAACATAGTTATTAAGTGCTTACCTTGAGAAGTTAGGGGAAGAAATCAACAGTCACAAATAAACCTGAAAGACAAAAAAAAAAGAAGAAGAATAAAGGAAAAAAAGAAAGATGTTAATTGGTGAGAAGCTGGTGAGGAGAAAATGTATGCATTGATAAATCCAAGTAGAATGGAGAGTAGAATGGAAAATAGAGACCTTTAGCTGTTTCAGTCACAGGAGGGAAAAGTGAAAGCAAAAGTAAATAAAGTTAGAGACCAAACAAAGAATAATGGTCTGCATGCTTAGGGCATCAAGTACTATCAGAAGAATTGCTTTGTATCTCTCTATGGTAATTAATTTGAAAATAGATGTATTTATACAATTTCTAGCTAATTATAAATCACTAAAGAAAATAATACAAATAAATCAATTTATGTGATAGAAAATTTTTTAAAAATTCAATTCAGGGGTTGTTACCAAAGTAGTACCTGATGCAGATTGTTTCATGGAAGGGTATTCAAACCTATAAGAAAGAAATAGTAATCAGCCTATGTATTAATGCTTTCAGAGCCTATTAAAACATGGAAAGCTTCATAATTCATTTAATCAAGCAAGCAAATTTTCATAATCAGAAAAAGTAAAGATCAATTTTACCTGAAAATATAAATAAAAATTTCCCCCAAAACTAGAAATGAAATATATTTACAAATATAAGTTCATAGTTGCTCAGGAATGCAAGGATGGTTTAATAGCACAAAATGTTTCAACATGTTTCATCCCATCAAAAGTCCAATGGGGAAAAAGCATATAATCATCTTAATATTTGACACAGACTCATATGACAAAATTCTATATATAATGAATTTTTAAAATTTTGGCAAAGTAGGCCTAGAAGATCATTTAATTTAAAATAATTTTTTAAATTTCTAAAGAAAATTAGTAGCCAATATCAAAGCTAAGAATAAAACCATAGAGATGTACCTGCTTTCATTCCTATGAAACAAAATCTATAGACATTCTAACAATTAGGAAACAAAAGAAACAAGCGTCTTAAATAATGAGAAAAAATCAAGTTTATTATGATGCTTAATTATGCTCACCTATACAGAAAAATAATTGAGCCTGCTAAAGATATTAAAATTAATAG
Organism: Aplodontia rufa; assembly: GCA_004027875.1. NCBI lineage: Eukaryota > Metazoa > Chordata > Mammalia > Rodentia > Aplodontiidae > Aplodontia > Aplodontia rufa. The sequence goes on along the minus strand of PVKS010047179.1, from coordinate 1,927 downwards.
TAGTTTGAGGGGCTGGAGCAGTGGCTCAGCAGTTACAGTGCTTGCCTGGCATGCATGAGTACATGGGTTCGAACCCAAGCACCACATACACAATGAAGTTTCAGAGCAGCAAAAGCCACTCAAAAAACTCAATAAAATTGATTCTCTCTCTCTCTCTCTCTCCCCCACTGTTCCTCTCTTTTTAACAGCTATAAAATCAAAAAATACAAAAAAATAAGATTTCCATTAGCCTGGTATTAACTATTAGGAAAAAACTGGGGGAAAATACAAATAACAGCAACAAAATAATTTTTGAGAAGAAATCATTTTTTATTAAGAAATTTAGTTATTATACAAGCCAAAATGCATACAAAGTAACAGTATAATATGCATATATTCTTAAATCAGATTTACCCCTAGATCCCTCCCTTCTTTCCCTCCTGACAAGAAATTCTTTAAGACGTTTAATTCAGGATATATTTAAAAAGTATTAAATTATATCAAGACACTACAGAAATATTGAATTAAGGGATATTACACTTTTAGAGAGGCATAATATTATAAATTAATAAATAGCACAAATCAAAATACCAATAGAAATTTGTTGAAATCTGATAAACAATTGAATAAGCCAGAGTCAGGAAAATCTTTGAAAAGTATAATAATATGAAATCATTTGCATTTCCAGGTGTCAAAGTACATTATAATGCATTAAAATTTAAGTGTGTATGGTAATAAAATAGGAAAAATTCTTTCTTTGTGCTTTCCGTATTTTCAAAAATATTTTAAATATTTATCATTAATAAAATGTTCAAAAATAAAATCCATATATAAAATCCAGAGCCATTCTGGAACCTGCTTTGTGCAATTCATTACATATGTTCACATGCAGTGAAATGGGCCAAGGGTGCATTTCTGAGGACCTGACCCCATCTTTAAGCAGCTCATGACCACCTGCGTGATTTTGTGCCTCTTCCCTTCCTTGGTTCCCTCCCACCTCATCCTCTACCACACCCACCATCTCCATGGACTCCAACTTGCACCAGAACCACATTCTCCAGGAGGTTCCCTCAGACCTCCTGAAACTTATCACAGGGAAAGTACGCGAAAGGAAGAAACGGGATGAAAGTAAAGCATTGCAATGGAAGATGGTGTATCACTGGGGCAGGGGGCATATTTTATTATCTTACCAGGAAATTTGTTCTACTTCTTTCTCAATCAGGATATCTTCAAGTTACATGCCTTCTATGTGACGCCTTAGACGTAAAACCAGTTTATGGATTTCAACTTAAAACATTTGTAAAATACAAATTGCTTAAATTACTGTGGATATCTATGATCTTGTTCCGCAGTCAGATTTCAATAACCTGTTGGAAAACTGACATAAAGAAACTTAAAACATAGAAATATTTAAGTGTTTACAAGCAGGCCCTGCCCTGATCTCCGCACAGAATTAGTGTTCAATGGTTAGTCAAGTGCTGGTGTGGCCCCTGCCCGTTCTGCTCATCTCTAGCATCAGAGATGCAAATCTCTTCTGATGATCTGGATCATCAACAGTTTCCTTTTGAACTCTGCCAGTAGATAACTCATGATTCTTCTTCCTTTTCTACAAAATTTTCTTGTTGGTTTTAATTTTTTTTTAAGAACCTGTCTTATTGTGAATCCAGTAGCTATAAACCACAGGAGTAAAAAATAATAACAATCATTTTCTGTTCAGGAGCAACTACGAATAAACAAACTCACCTTTTTACATGTAAATTCACAATTCACCTGTGGTGATGGTGGTAAGCAAATCAGGGCTTCCTGGCCAGAAGAAGAAACAAACCATGTCATCAATGTCTTCAGCAGGATTATATTATGTTTCTGTGATCTGTCCTGGCCTGCCTTGTGGGCAGCAATGAGGAGAGGGGAGGGGAGAGGAGGAGAGGAGAGGAGAAGAAAGAAGAGG
>PVKS010047178.1:0-12939 GCA_004027875.1 Aplodontia rufa | reverse complement strand
GATGCCACGGTCACTGGGATGGGAGACATATTTATGGCCACCCCGAAGGAAGATACAACTGCCTTCCAGAATACATTATCATCTTTTGGTTCTTGAATGCAATTGTATTTAAAAAGAAATCACTGAAATATAAACTACTAAATTGTTTCCTGTGCGGGAAAGTGTGATAGCTGCAGAGACACAGCAGAAAAAGTAGGCTTGACATGAAAGACCAGCCCAGCTCAACGAACGTCTGGCTTGCCAAGGTCTCGACAGCACCAATCACTGCACAACGGAAGCAGCCTCCAGCTAGAGCAGGAGCTATTTTATCTCTCAGTTTCATTCAGTGTTCACCCAGCAATATTCCCATCAGGACTGAGCATTCCCAAAATTATTAGTACAGGGAGAAACTAGCAGTAATATTTCTTAACAGGTATTAGAAATGGGCCATGTGGTTTTGCACCATTTTCTGTCCTGTGATCTCGAAGTATGAAATGGTTCATTACATCATCATTGAGCATTTGGATTAAGCGCTTTTCCCCATTCTTAAAAAAGTGTATGTATATGTATGGAGTTATGTGTTACAAAACTAACAATGTTGAGACAGTTTAGAAACACAGACATACACAATGATAAAAAAACATTCCACAATTTGGGAATAATGCTTAACTCATGTGTGTAGACCTATGTACGTATTGGTATCTCTAATTCATTCTTTTTTTTTTTTAGTAGCGGAGATTGAACCCATGGGTGCTCTCCCATTCAGCTACATCCCACCCCTTTTTTATTTTTTATTTTGAGACAGGGTCTCACGAAACTGCCCAGGTTGACCTTGAACTTGTGATCCTCCTGTCTCAGTCTCCTGAAGAGCAGGGATTTCAGGCAGGCATCACCATGCAGGGCTCCTCTGATACAAGCCCATATACCAGGCAGCTGTAAACATACTTTACCTTGCAACAGGAAGGACAGATGACAGGCCAAACCCAGAGCCCTCAGAATCATCCCCGACCTTGGGACCCCATCAAGAACTCCCAACATTTTCCCAGTTACATTCCAGAATTTCTATGGACCAGCGATTTTTTTTTTTCCTTTTCACTTTTCCCACTCATGAAGAAAAATGCTCACTTTATGGCGGATATGTGGGAGGCAGTTAACTTGTCTTTCCAGTTTACAATGAAGATAGAAAGTACTCAATAAATCAGAACTACACCCAGGAAGCATCTTCCACATCTGATTCAGAGAATAAAATTCTGGGCTTTATATCCATTTTCAGTAGAAAGAAACTAGGACTCTACCTCTCACCAATTACAAAAAATATCAACTCAAACTGGATTAAAGACTTAACTGTAAGAACTCAAACTACAGAAGAAAACAGAGAGGAAAAGCTTCAGGATATTGGAGTGGGCAAAGATTTTCTAGACAAGACCCCCAAAGCACAGGAAACAAAACTAAAAATAGATAAACAGGATTATATCCAACTAACAAGCTTCCACACAGCAAAGAAACAATGGACGAACAAAGACAGAACCTGCAGAATGGGAGGGAGAGAACACCTACAAACATCTGACAGAGGGCTGATATTTAGAATACGCAGAGAACTCAAAAAACTAAATAGCAAAACAGAAATAACTAGGTCAAAAGATGGACAGCTGACAAAAAGACAATTCTCAAAAGAATGTGTGTGTGTACAAGAAATAATGGCCAGCAACAGCGATCGTCAGGCAATGCAAATCAAAACTGCCATGAGCTACCCCTCACCCTAGGAAGAAGTGCAGGCAAGGATGTGGAGGAAAGGGAACCCTTGCACACTGTTGGTGGGCATGTAAATTAGAATAGCGAGGGTGGGAAAGAGCACCACTAAAAACAGAACTACCCTGTGATCCCACATTCCCTTACTAGGTACATAGTCAAAGGAAGTGAAATCAGTTTGTCAAAGAGACCTCTGTACTCCCAAGCGCACTGCAGCACCGGTCAGAACAGCCAGGAGACGGAAACAACCTCAGAGCTCGTCCACTGATGAATTTAAAGACTGTGGCACACAGAGACAACGCAACACTGTTCAGGAATATAAGATGATGTTCTCTTATCTGAGACCACACGAAGGTCATTATGTTATGTAAAAAAAAAAAACATGGATACCGGCCGATCGCACTAGCGTGTGGAATCTGAAAATGTGGATCTCACGGAAATAAAGAGTAGTGGTTACCGCATATTGGGAAATCTGCAGAGGAGCAACGGAGAGGAAAAGGCTGACCAAGAGATACTAGTTACAGTGACACAGAAGCAAGAAGCTCCAGAGACCTACTGCACAGCAGGATGACTACAGAGAAGAATAATGTACTGTATATCTCAAAAACCTGGAAAAATGGAGACTGCTTTTACCTTCAAGAAATGATAAATGACTGGGTGTGGTGGCGCATGACTATAATCCCAGCAGCTGGGGAGGCTGAGGCAGGAGGGTTGTAAGTTCAAACCCAGCCTCAGCAACTTAGTGAGGTCCTAAGCAACTTAGTGAGACACTGTCTCAAAATATATATACATATAAAAGGCTGGGGATGTGGCTCAGAGGTTGGGTGCCCCCGGGGTTCAATCATGAGTACCAAAAAAAAAAAAAAAGATAAATGAGGATACAGGCACGTTTAATCTCACATTACTCAATATACACATGTCAGAACATCATATGTACCCATTAATCTTATGTTTTTATTAAATATATTTGAGAAAATTCTAGGCTTGGAGCTGATTAAAGGAAGAAGTCTTTTGAGGACATTGAAACAGCCCTCTTGGTCCCCGCCTCCTGGAATTCACACGGACTTCATACCCTGAATAGGGACTGGATTTATCAGCTAATATCTAAGAAACAGAATAAGGCAAAAGGGACAAAACTCTACTTCTGAGGCTCAGACTTCCGTCCCTCTCTCTCTTCCCTCTCGATGCCATTCTGTGCCAAAGCCCACAGGACAGGACAGCAAGTCTCCTGCCAACAACCAGGGAGGACCAGAGCTCTCTTGGCCTGTCTGTGCGGATGGTCAGCAAGTGGCTTTGCCTCCAGTTGTCTTGAGATGACAGCTGCCTTCAGCAAACACCTGAGCCACAGCCTGAGACACTCAGACACCCTGACTGATTCCTGACCCACAGGACGGTGGAAAAATACCTGCTGGTCCTGCTGCAAGTTATCGTTCATATAGAAAGAAACAATTAAAATAGATGTTGAATGTGCTGTAGGACTGAACCCTCACCTTATTACTTCTATTCAGGATTTCATGTGCAAGTTTACAAATGCATAAACTTAAATTAATATGCTGTGTTTTCCTTTAAATACTTTATTTCTACTGTCTAATTGCAACATTTGCATAAGCCTTTCTTATTTTGTGAATGGGATGTTCTGCCTCTTATGTAAACCCCGAGGAAATCGGCATCCTTATTTTGATGTCTCCTGTTCTGTTCCCTCAGCATCAGCTCTTCCGTTTGTGGGCGCTGTGCAGCTCTTTGATGGGATGGGTCTTGCTCAGTCTTCCTTGGTAGTAGACTCACCCTGGTTCCCAAGAGTCCCTGTCCGCCCATCTGCAGATGCGTCTGGGGTACTGAGTGTGGCATACTGGGAGGGACGTGCGCAGGTACGTGGCTGACCCACTTATACTTCAGAGTATACGTTACCTGAGACAGTACCAGCTCTTTTTAGCTGTACCCACTACTTTAGCATGGGGGAGACCTGGTAGCTTCCCACAGATTATTATTATGAAGGAAAATGGAATGGATCACAACTCATCTGTTCAAAACATGCTTCCAATGTCTCACCCAAAGGTTCTCCCAGAAGCATGCTCTCCCCTGTGTCTTTTGTAATTATGAGTTTGTGGAATCCCAAGAATTGTTCCTACTACAAACCCTGCTTGGACTCCATGTTCCTCTCATCTACTTCTTTTAGGAATTTTCCAGGTCTCTGATCCTCTGATCCTCTCTTTCTTCCTTCCTTCATTATTTTTAAGCATGTATGCTAAAATGCATATACTTATGTCTTATACACATACATACTTGCATAAGTGTGTGTGTACACGTATGTATAAGTGGTTTGACAATGGGGAAGGAGATATATGTGCTCATTTTACCAATCAAATTCAATTAGTAGTATGCCTATATTCTTTAAATTAAAACTCTAAGACTTTATCTAGAAATAGAAGTCAATTTTTGATAAAACTGAAAATAATGGAACTAGACCAACTCTGATTTTGGTGATTAAGTAGTGGGAATGAACACTCAGGAAATGGTCCAGTCGTTTTTTGAATGTTTCTTCTGCTGTCAACACGTTAAGGAGGCGTAGTTCTTTAATCTGAGTGTAAGAAAATGATATTTAAAATACAAAATCAATGTCACTCTAAAATTGACCCAGAGTTTTACACACATTTCACTCCCTGGTAGCTCGTGTCTATCATAAGACCATTTAACAAAATAAGACCACTGTGCAACAAAAAAATTAAAAATAATAAATCAATGATTTATTATTAGCTAAACATGAAAGTATTTATACATGCCAAATAAACAAGGATATAGAATCTAAAGAAAATTTTAGTATTTGAAATTTCTTAATTCTACAGGCCAGAAAAGTTCAGAGGAAAACATGAGTTGGTTTTAGAACTACCATGAATTTGGCTTAGTTTCCTACTAATTAATCTTATGGTATCAATTAATCTTACTTGAAAATTTATATTCACAAATTGTTGCTCCCTAATAATATAATATAAAAGCACAAGTGACCCTAAAATGAATTCCACTGGTACTTTGAAATATTGTATTCTAGTCTTGAATATGAAATAATAGCTAATTTTGAGAACTGTCTTATGATTTTTTCAAGTATAAATCCTAAAATATTTGTAAGAAAACATCTTCATTAATTATGATCAACCTAATGGTCCCATAGTTATATATTATTCAGAGTCATGATGTTTAAGATTCATAATCTACATATAAATATTCTAATCCAAATGCCTGATTTTCAAAATGCTATTCCCATGGAAGTATTCTGTAAATTTGGAGACATTTTTAAAAGTTACTATTTGTTTTCAATCAGTATTTGCCCACACGCATCTTTAGATCAAGCCACAAAATTTTTCATTGAAAAAGAAACTTTCTCACCTTTGGAGAAACTGTTAGAAATATGATATCCAGATTCCGTTGGAAATATCCAAGACTGATTTTATTATGTGAAAATTTTAATTTGAACTGATCATTTAAAAAGTTTTCAAAAGATTATTGAACTTTTTGTGTGTTATTTTAAAAAATATGGACATCATGCATCTTCTTTATATCTACTGAGATAGGTATTATGTCAAAATTTTGCAAAGTGTATAACTATTTGTTACGTATATAAAGATGTGCAGAGAGAAGGATGTCACATTGATATATTCAGATACTAAGGTGCCATTTTAACTTTATGATTTTCAAGGCAGCTGTTGAAGACTCAGGTAACGTTTCTTGAGGGCAGTCAAAAGACTTTGCTGTTTGGCTTTTGACACTGAAGCTTTTATCAATATTTGCTTTATTAAGATCTCTCTAGGCAACTACGGTGTTTGGGTGTCAGTGTTCCAAAGTAACTCCCTGTTAATGTGGTTGTTTTGTAAGCTTTCATCTTCACCTACCTCCAGCCTGTCTTTACTCATTTCTGCCTTGTGAATAAAGATTGTGCAATTACACATGGTTCGGTACAGAAAGGGGTGGGAGATCACAAAATGAAAGCGGCACAATCCACTTAAAAGCACCCCTGCACTACAGAGCAGTGAGACTCGGAAATGCGAGAGGTCAGAACACTACTCACAAATTTTCCCCGTTCCATTTAGCTTAGGAGTGTTTTGGAATCACGCAAACACTGCCTGATGACTCACATATCCTGCACCTTAAATGCATTTTGCTGCTGTGCGTTCCTTTCACCACCATTCAGAACCAGCTGTGCTTTCAATCTCCCTGCATGCTCTGCTCTCACAGGAACACTAGTAGTAGCAGGTGGAGGGTGGACCGCCGAACTCTCCAAATTAGTGGGACCTCAGACTACTAAATTTCTATTCTCCCCATGTCAAATAAGAGTACTGAAAAGTGACCACAGATAACAGGAGACACTGAAACAGTATGAAGATGTTACTTAGCAAATATCATCATCAACACTCATCAACCTTGTACCCAAGACCTGTATACTGAAGCATTGTTACATTTTCTAAAGTACTGCACATCTAGAATCTTATTTGATTCTGGATTTAGAGTTAGTGTCACTTGAATATGAGTGACACTAACTTATCAGAGTCATCCGACCTAATTCATTCTGTATCTCTGAAGCTCGCTTTCTCCAGGGCTGACTTCTCAATGGTACCCAGCAGGGTAAAATTTTTTGAAAGTGAATGCAGAGCACACTGGTTTGGGTGGTCTTCCCTTTATCCACTAGGAGAAATTTCACTTTATATTACACAAGTTCCTGGACTACCTGGCAAGAGATCCCACTCCTAGTTATGACCACTGCTTGTCTCACTCCAGTGATGAAGAGGGCACAGAGGACAAGTGGTAAGGACACCAGGACACATTAAAGGAAGGTCATAAGAGGTAGGACGAATCACACACACTTCACCGAGTCCACGCAGACAAGGAGAATAGAGCGGCACCCAGAAGGGCACCCAATCAACACAATCTTCACATGGTAGATAAAGGAATAAACATATAATAAATTTCAATTTACGGCTTCCTGGAGTCTCAAAGTGAACTACTGACAAGATCACTGGTCTTGGAGTCAGAAGACTCAAACTGAACCCTCCCTTTTTAAGTACTAATTCACAGGTAATCCGTAACCACTCACTTAAATTTATTAAGCCTTGGTTTCTCCAGATGTGAAACAGGATAATATATTCTGGTACCTCACCTGATTGTTCTCACACCCTCAAATCTGGAAGTGAATTTGGAATTATGGAATAGTACAATTATGGAATAGCTGACGTGATCAAGGAATGAGGCTTTCCGCATGTGCCACACACATCCATGACTTAAGGCAGGTAGATCGAGCTATTTAAGTGATATGTGTTTAAAGCTGATGATCAGGAAAAAAAATTCCCTGTATAATAACTTCAAATCTTTGTATCTTTGCTGTTCTCTACTTAATTTCCATGCTTTCATCATGATATATTTTGGAAATCAAATACAGAAAACTCAGAGTACTGAACATTTTCAAAATGTTCTCCCCAAGAGTATATCCTGTTTGATTATCAATGGAGGCTCTTGAACTAGGATGCCAAATTTTTTAAAAACCTTTGCTTACTTCTTTATGATCCTCACATTCACAGATAATTTGGAGATTAACATCATCACCATAAATAAAAGAAAAAAGATAAATATTTGTCTTTAAAATAACACTATCATTAATAATACAAAAATCTCCAGTGTATCATTAAGAATTTAATATTTGTTTGGTATACATTTGTGGGAATCTCCAAGTTAGTCATTTTAAGAAATAATTAAAATAATTTGAAGAAATAGAAATTTAAGTGTCTTATACCCTGTGGGTAGATAATATTTATGAAATCCAATTTTCTCCAATTTTTGGCAAATGATTTAGTAACACTGAGAAAGGGAGAACCACAGTGGTTCATCATGAAATATTCTTTTACTTTGAAGACAGTTCATTAAAAGAAATATTTTGGGCCACCATGTAATAGATATTTTTTTTTTATTTTTGTAAGATAGAGACAAAATCAATTTTTTTTTTAGTTTTTCTGCTCCAATACATAGTTACATATGTGATGCTGGGGTTTGAAGCCGGTTCCTCACGCATGCCAGGCAAGCACTACAACCACCAAGCCACTGCTCCAGCCCCTCCCCTGTAATAGATATTTTTATTTTTTAAAGAGAGAGAAGGATAGTGAGAGAGAGAGAGAGACAGAGAGAATCAATTTTTATTGAGTTTTTCGCATGGCTTTCATTGCTCTGACACTTAGTTGTGTATGTGGGTGCTGGGGTTTGAACCTTGTACTTGCCCATGCTGGGCAAGCGCCATAACCATGGAGCCACTGCTCCAGCCCAATAGATACTTTTAAAAAAAGAAAAAAGAAAAACAGGACCACCTTAAAAAAATACAACATGAAAAATAAACCAGGAGAGTCATTTATCAAATAGTGCTGCTACGTTCATAATTTTAAATATGTCTACTTTGTGTTCTGGAAAAACACTGCGCCTAAAAGAATGATTTTGAAATCAACTACCAAGTGTATTTACTCTAGGGAGGGGGACCCACTTAATAATCAAACCCATGGTACAGCAGACTTTTGAATATCATCTCCACTATTCTATATGGATTTGAATTTTTAAAACTACTCCAAGAAATTCTCTGAAATAAGTATTTAAAGAAGAAAGATCTCAAACTGGTTACAAAATGGCACTTCCCTAATTTATTGTCAGATTATGAAAAATGATCTAATTATGTCTATTATTCATATTTGCTGAGTCACTTAAGGGATGCATAACTCTCCATATGGGTTGATTAGAGTCTATAAAAATATTTGTGTCTTGATGTACACATACCCTAACTCCAAATAATACTTAGGATGCAAACTATTTCAGCCCTTAAAATCTGAACGTATCAGCTGCAGGTCTCTAAAACACCAGGTCGATTGGAAGTGTACTTATGACCAACCAACTGACCTCTGCTGGGTCTCCTGTATGTCCACACCTGTGTTAGGTGCAAGAAATGTAAGGAAAACAGGAAATCTGACAAGAGTCTTCAGGAGCCAACAGCCTTGTTAGAAAAAATGAGAATTGGTGCATCTGGAACCCAGAGGAGGGCTGGAGCGGAGGACCAGAGTTATGGTGTGTTCCCTGGATGGTGGGGGAATGAGGCAGAGAGGGTCAAGAGTCCTGCGGGACGGAAGACATTTCATATGCACAGGCTTAGGGTAGGAAAGGGCATAAACCATAGGGCAGAATGACTCGGACACGGTGGCCTGGCTCTGTCACCAGCCTGCTGTGCAGCAACCATGTTCTATGGCCTCTCTGGTTGTTTCCTCATCTGAAGATAAAGAGGGTGATAAGCGGACCTCCCTCACTACCCTATTGTGAAGATCTTATGAGGCATGCAAACTGCTTGCCAAAGTGTTTGCTCCCTACTCAAACGCTCAATAGCATTAGCTCCCGCAGACTGGAGATGCCCAGCGCCAACTTGGTTTCATTTCCTTATCGCATTAAGTCAGCCACTTAATCTCATTGGGCTTCCTCTTCCTCTTCTGTAACAGGACCTGCATCAAATGGATGTTGATTTCCAGTCCCTTCCAGATCACAGATTATTATGGCTAGAACATCACTGCCTCATATGTAAGCAGTTCACACCAATTTCTAAAAGCTAGGGTTGCTTTTTGTTTGTTTTTTTGCCCAAGAGGAACATTTTCCATCATTCCCTCACATACTTTTAAAGTCAAGTTTGCTAAGTAATAGGGTGATAGACAGAACCGGCCTTCATGTCTATAGGTCAAGTGATCACGCAAAACCAAACACCTCTAACTTTCAAGTTTATTTCAGGTAAAGGAGCTTTTTTTTTTTTTTGACAGATTTCAGAAAGATTATAGCATATCTGAAAAACATGGCCAAAGTAGAGACTGCCCCTTCTTGACACCAGAGCTCCTTCCTCTAAACATAACATGGGACACAGGGGAACCATCTAGAGCCTGTTTTATTTTGTGGCGGTTTTTACTCTGCATCTAGTTGGCCTGCAACTTAAGAGTAAAAAGTAATAGCTTAACAGGCATTTGGACTTCTTTGTTCCTTAAAAATCATGAAAAAAGAAGTGAACCAGTTCGTGATTATTTGTGGCCTTGGGTAAAATATGTGTCATAATCACATAAAAGAAAGAACAATTATTTTTTTGACAGCAAAAGTGAGGAATAATAGCCTGTGGGTTTAAACCTTAATCCCATACATTTTGTTTTCTTTAATTCAATCAGTCTTCATTGAACAACTGTTACATGCGTTGTATGGTTTAGACAACGGTGATCCAAAGCCAAATATTAAAAAATCTTCAGCACTCAGGAGAGAGTGGGCATCAAGGGGTTAAGAAGGGTGAACTCGTGGATTTGAGCTCCTCAGGTGGACAAAGGATTTTGGAAGTGTGGCATCAGGATGCACATGGGGTGGTGGAGTCAGAATTGGGCAATATTGAGACACGAGAGGTGCTGCACAGATTTGTCATGCCTTCATCTAAGGAGGTGTGGCACAGGAAAGGGGGTTCAGCAGAGGGTGCAGCACATCGCTTCAAAAGAGCAGGTCAAGGACTCCAGGAGGGGCCTCTAAAAGTATTAAGAATTGGATGGCGGGTGTGAGAGCCACAGTGCACCAGGAGCAAAAACGGGTGAGAAATGAAGGAGAGTGAGGCAAGGACAAGCAGGTGGCAGCAATGACGAGTGGGTAGGCTCATGAATAAGGCTTGGATCTGGAGGCTTTTAAGGAGAAAGACTGGCCTGGGAGGGATGATGTGACCAAGGATGACCTATTACACCTGGTCAGTTGTAGGAAAGGGTACAAAGCCATTGGTTTCAAGGGCTACCAGGAAGCAATGACTTCATGGTTGAGTTGGGTTTCAAGGATCAGGAAAATGAAAGGAGTATCCAAGAAAAGGCTGAACAGCATTCTAAATGCCGCTGCTGATGGAGGACGTGACGGGGATGAGGGACGTGTAGGCAATGGGAATGGAACGGAACACAGAGTCTTTCAGGAATGGGATGAGGAGGTGTCCTTGAAGGTCAGAGCTTCCTGGGTGACTATGCAAGGGGAAAGAAAGTAAAACCCTCCACGATGATCAACGGCCATCTTCCATGAAGGCTTAGTGGGATCCATTGCTTCTAGATCTCTCACTTAATTTTTGGAAAAAAGTGTATTCCAGATATTTAACACATTCTATTCTAAAACCAAATGTACATTCAATACAGGTAAAATGTTATAAAATATCTACGTTTGGCACTTTGCTTTCCCCCTGTCTAGTGATTCACGTGGTCGTATCCTCTCTACCCCAGTACGATGGTCTGCGCCCCTGGGGAAGTCCTGAGCCTCTTCGCTTCCCCAAATGAGTTATGAACTTAAGGGACAGGCACTTGAGAGAATCAGGTGTCCAAAGTAGACAGGACTTAAGATCCTTTCAGGGGATCTGCTGGAAGCTCTGTTTTAAAAGTTGTCATTTGCAGAAAAATGTGAGGCACAATAAGGCAGACTCAGAAAGCCAAGAATTGTATCTTTGTATGTGGACACCAGAGGGGAAATCAGGGGCGATGTTATGCATGTGAAGGGGAGACCCTTAGTGTGGAGAAGGATTAGGGGAAAGGGTACGGAAGTGAGGAGAGGTATTGGGGAGTGAAATTTATCCAATTATGTTATGTGCATGTTATGTTCATATATGAATATGCCACAATGAATCCCACTATCCTGTGTAACTAATATGCATCAACTTTACAAAAGTAAAGTAAAATACTAACAAAATTGCATGCATATAAAGTCAAGTCAAAGTATGGGATTGTCTTATCAGATAAGGGGTTTGAAATCATATATATATATATATATTTTTTTTTTTTTTGGTACCAGGGTTTAAATCCAGGAGCACCTAGCCACTTAGCTACATCCCCAGCCCTATTTATTTATTTATTTGTTTTAATTTTGAGACAGGGTCTCACTAAGTTGCTAAAGGCCTTGCTAAGTTGCAGAGGCTGGCTTTGAGCCTGCAATCCTTCTGCCTTAGCCTCCCAAGCCACTGGGATAACAGATGTGCACCACCATACCCAGCTCAAAATCATATTTTTGATACATTCCCTTCCAATAGAAATCCTATCATTTTATGACCTTAAGAGATTGACCTTGAATTTGGAATTGACTTGATAAATCAGAAAACCAGCCAGAACTACACCTGCTACTTGAGGAATAATTATAAGGAGAAGTACAGATGAAGCAAAAGAGAAATACTAGAAGAGAAGATTCTTGGGGTCAACATGAAGTGTCCATTGACTCTGATCTGTTTGGAACTACTCATATCCATATTTCATGATCCAACTTAAGGGTTCTTGATAGTTCTTTTTGTTCTCTAAAATGGAACTGATGTGGATGACAAAATATATGATCTCTCTAGATAGGGCAGACTGCAAAATAAAAATGAACAAGATCAAAGAGACAGACATACACCTGACAAGGAGCTAAAATAAAATGTACCCACTCTCTGCCTTGCACACACTTTGAAATCAAGGGGGGGTTTCTTGCCTTTCCTTCTTTGTTTTTCTCTTAGCAAAGACAGTTTAGAGAAAAGTGACATCATCTCTTTATATTTAATGTTTACTGCTTAACAATTTACATTTAGGTATTTTCAGGACTTCTAATTAATCTTTCTTTAAAAACTTTAAAAATTTAGTGGGAAAGATTTGAGCTAAAAATCCTCTACGGGAAAAATGAAGTTCAAATTAATATAAGTTCAAAATAATATATTCAAATTAATAACTCTTTTCCCTTGCTATTATTAGAAGAGTAAAACTGAATAAACTGTTTTCTAAAGGGAAAAAAAAGAGCTGAATCAGCTTTAGAGGAAGAATGTATTCTGCCCACACGGTTTTCCTCTTGCTGGAGTCTAAATGGCTTTCCACTTCAGGAGCGGCTTTGTGAAGAACAATTAAAGAGTTTGGATTAAAAAAGAAAAGTCACTAGGATTCAGAAGTCCTGTGTCCAGTTTCTGAGTGCACCAGTCATTAGCTTTATAACTAAGTGGAAGCATATCACTTAAATTCCTAGCCTTTCCTTTCCTTATCTGTGTCATTATCAACCCACAGCAGAACAATCCTTCTCAGGGAGGATGGGGATTGAATAAGAAAAAGTGTGTGAAAGGACTCACAGCTCCTGACATTCAGTCCCTCCTATGTCACTTGCCCACTCCACTTTCAGTTTCTGATTAATCTATGGCCCTTTAAAAGACAATTC